>JAXIVJ010019713.1:12500-17866 GCA_036785665.1 Chirona hameri | reverse complement strand
TTTTCCGGGGATGAGAAATCATATGCATAGCTATGAATCGATAGGACACACGGAGACTGCATCGTGGTGTTACGCGCATGCTAAAGTGGTAGACTGTACCGCAACGTCACAAAATATTGCGGTACAACCTATTAATTTTCTAACAGGCGGTAGATAGCAAAACTGACCTACGGCAAGGCGCAAGCACTCGTTGCCCGGACTGTGGACATCGTTAGGAGGCTAATTATAATCATCAGGAGCGGGCCAGTGCTCCCAAAGTCCCCAGCTCTGGGAACCACACCGTGCGTATCACACGCCATGCATGTCTGGGAACCACACCGTGTGTATCACACGCCATGCATGTCTGGGAACCACACCGTGTGTATCACACGCCATGCATGTCTGGGAACCACACCGTGCGTATCACACGCCATGCATGTCTGGGAACCACACCGTGCGTATCACACGCCATGCATGTCTGGGAACCACACCGTGCGTATCACACGCCATGCATGTCTGGGAACCACACCGTGCGTATCACACGCCATGCATGTCTGGGAACCACACCGTGCGTATCACACGCCATGCATGTCTGGGAACCACACCGTGCGTATCACACGCCATGCATGTCTGGGAACCACACCGTGCGTATCACACGCCATGCATGCTTGGTGCTTGGCTTGGCCATGTTCATTGTTCAGCTCAGCAAGGGCGCCGCCACTTTCCTAAGTTTTTTTTTGGGGGGGGGGGCATTCTGAAGTCGATTCTTCCCATGCAACATGAACGTCCTAGGCCTGTTAAAATCTGCAAATGTTGGGGAACATGTCCCTGGGGTGCCCCGCCTCCGACGCCCATGCGACTCAAGTCATGTTCTGGCCCGTGCATTCGAGGTAGGACCTACCTACATACCTACTAGGTATGTACCTATATGTCTTGCTTTACTAGCCCGGTGTCTATTCAGTGTGTGTGTGCTTTTTATGTTCCTGCATATTTATTTTGCGTTGGTTTTACTTTTTGCAGACTTTCCTTCTAAAGCACGTCGTATACCCATAATTGCAATTGCAATTTGAGGATTTATCAGTCAGCAGAATGCCCTTTGCATCCTAGTCGGTATCTTTAAAAGACTTCGATGCATTTCCCTGAAGAGGGAAATGCACAGATTTAGACGAAACCACTTTACGATCCAATCAATCACAATCCAATCAATCACAATCCAATCAATCACAATCCAATTAATCACAATCCAATCAATCACAATCCAATCAGTCACAATCCAATCAATCACAATGCAATCAATCACAATCCAATGAATCACAATCCAATCAATCACAATGCAATCAATCACAACCCAACCAATCACAATCCAATCAATCACAATCCAAACAATAACAATACAATCAATCACAATCCAATCAATCACAATCCAATCAATCACAATCCAGTGAATCATAATCCAATCAATCACAATCCAATCAATCACAATCCATTCAATCACAATCCAATCAATCACAATCCAATCAATCACAATCCAATTAATCACAATCCAATCAATCACAGCCAGGGCGGCTTAGTCCGAGGTCCCGCCTCAAATCAGGATTCTTGGAAGCTCAACTGACCGGGACAAGCGCGGCAGAGACGCGAGACACGACAGAGACGCGAGACACGGCCGAGACGGGAGACGCGGCATATACGCGAGACACGACATATAAGCGGTCACGTGACAGGCGGGCTCACCGACCGGCTGGACCGCCACCACAAGGCCACCGAGACGGCAGCGGCGACATGGCCGGTCCCCGGATACCCGGATTCCCGGATTCTCTGGCTGTGACGCATTAGTCGCCAGAGCGCCGCAGACGACTATAAAGCCGCTCCCCCATCATTATCCAACGTAATGGTGGGCGGACACCGAGATCGGAGGACGGAGATCTGTGTCCGTCAGCTCATCAGGAAGTGTGCAAATCCCTGCAGGACGAGTGTCGTGCTAAACCGTGCTCAATGTCAACTGTTAACTGCCATAAGATCGATGATGAAGTTCAAATAAACGATGGCATGGTGGCCATAGGCGTAGGAACGCTTTGAAAAGTGGGGGGCCAGCCTCAGTGGCGGGTCTTGGTTTCAAGTTTTGTTTTTGGAAGGGGAAATTTCGCTCCGTTTCGTCAGCGAAAAGTTGTTGACCGGGGGGGGGGGGGGGGCGTCGGGTCGCCAGCACGAAAGAGAAGAGTCGTTGACCGGGGGGGGGGGGGGTATATGACTTCCCGGAACAAAAATCACAACCTCCCAGAACGGTTGGGGGGGGGGGCAAAAACATACATTTTCCTACCGATTTTTTTTTTGTGATGGGGGAGGGGCAATTGCCTGATCTTCCCTTACGTAGAAGATCCGCCACTGGTCAGCCGTACAATTATTTCCACTTTAGAAATGGTGATAAGTTATTCGTGGTGACCTCACACTTCATCTACGTCCACGTAGCTCAGTTGGTAAAGCGTCGGGCTGGAAATTCGTCCACCCTGGCAAGGTGGGTCGAGTCGCTTCTGCGCTCGATATTCGTTACTGACCGGGATGGCCTGCGGACGGTGGCAGCGGCCGCAAACAGGTCAGAAGATGAAATCAGGAGTTGGGCGGACCGTTTTCCAACTTCGAGCACGTTAAACATTCGCCACTGAATTCTGCCGTTGAAAAATGGAAGTACGTCATCGGGTGGTAGGGGTCAGGGCTCACGCAACAAGCTCTGCTTAGCATAGGGTTATGATCCCAGAAATCCATCCATTCAAATATTCGGACTAAATTTATTAAACAAATATTGGGCTAAGTGGTTGACGAGTATCCAAAATAGGTCATGGCAACTCAGGGTTGTGAATTCAGTGTTTCTGACAACTGTTAACCCGCGCGTCCGCTGGGGCTTCAGCCGAAAACAGGGGGGGGGGGGCGGTTGCTGGCCTCAATCATTTTCTTCCGAACTAATAATCGCAGCGAGACACGCAAGGCGGCAATTAAAAGTTCGCAAAAAGACGCATTTAAAACATAGGTACGCGAAATTGGCAAATTAGTCATACGTGGGGAGTCATAAGTGAATTAAATATAACCAATTTGATTAAGTAAGTTTTTGTTCGACCTTCTCCTTGAAATGACGATCTAAATATTAAAAATGAAACAATTATTTACATGTGCATTCGGGTACAACCCATCATCAGATGTATTGATTAAAACATGACACTCAATTACAGGATCAAAGCATTCGATAGCTCGTGAAGTTCGATTATCTTATCCTCGTATACAGACAGTCAAACTATAACGCCACTCGTCGATCCAAACAAGTAACAAGACATATAAGCAATAAGCATATCGCCAACTACTAATCGTTTCGTTCTAATCGTGGCTACCTGTTCCAATCAATCGCGATCACCATCAGTCAAAAAGGTCGGCCATCACATAACTAATCAATGTCGCACAATATGACAAACACGCATGCTCATAACACACATCTATCCTGACATAAGACGCCACGATGACATTTGTTCGTTCAAAACTGGCTTCTTGTTGCTGATCATGATAGATTCGGCAATTTTCCTATCGAGGTGGATCAGAACTTTTTTCCGCTTTGGTGATGCCGCTATGATTTGATTTAAAATGATCACCAACAGGAGTGAGTTCAGTTTCATTTTGAGCGCACCGCAAGTGCTCATTGTAGCGGAGACGTAGGGGCCATCTTACTCTCTCCTACATATGTGGCCCCACAAAACTTACACCTAAGCTCATACACCACATTTTTGTCCGTGCATCTACCATTTTTTAACATTTTACAATGCACGGACAATGGTAGACAAAATGGTAGATAGGTACGCGAAAATGGTAGATAGGTACGCGAACATTTTACAATGGTAGAAAAAATGGTAGATGCACGGACAAAAAATGTGGGTGCTATGAGCTTAGGTGTAAGTTTTTGTGGGGCCACATATGTAGGAGAGAGTAAGAGGCCCCCTACGTCTCCGCTACAATGAGCACTTGCGGTGCGCTCAAAATGAAACTGAACTCACTCCTGTTGGTGATCATTTTAAATCAAATCATAGCGGCATCACCAAAGCGGAAAAAAGTTCTGATCCACCTCTAGAAATTATAATTTTTGATGAAAACTAGAGACCATCCAGATAGGAAAATTGCCGAATCTATCATGATCAGCGACAAGAAGCAGTTTTGAACGAACAAATGTCATCGTGGCGTCTTATGTCAGGATAGATGTGTGTTATGAGCATGCGTGTTTGTCATATTGTGCGACATTGATTAGTTATGTGATCGGCCGACCTTTTTGACTGATGGTGATCGCAGATTGATTGGAACAGGTAGAGCCACGATTAGAACGAAACCGATTAGTAGTTGGCGATATGCTTATTGCTTATATGTCTTGTTACTTGTTTGGATCGACGAGTGGCGTTATAGTTTGACTGTCTGTATACGAGGATAAGATAATCGAACTTCACGAGCTATCGAATGCTTTGATCCTGTATTATTGAGTGTCATGTTTTAATCAATACATCTGATGATGGGTTGTACCCGAATGCACATGTAAATAATTGTTTTCATTTTTAATATTTAGATCGTCATTTCAAGGAGATGGTCGAACAAAAACTTACTAATTATTTTTAAATGCTCCTTGCTAAAGCACTACGTGATATAACCAATTTGTTTTAAATTAGACTTGGGTGTTTTCTACGCTTGGTCCTCACATATGTATTCAGTTATTTTAATACTTTTGACAATTTTGATATTGTGGAACCTTCCCTCAAATTCATTTGATAATATTTGGGGGCAAAAAACGCAAAATTTCACAAATCTGATAGCCACATTTTCAAGAGAATGACATTTCATTTCATTTGGCGCTTTTTTATTTGCAATTTGCTTCAAAACTCGATTTATACTCATATTGCAAACATTTATCGTTATTTCACCAAAAACGGCGTGACATGTCATCACTAAAATGTAATTATCTCCCAAAGTGCTAGACCGACTTCATTAACTTTTGAGAAGGAATATATAAAAATTGATGTAGCATAAACAACGTGCGTCAAACTAGCAGCAGATTGGTATTTCCCAATATCTGGCCAGTAGTGCCAGATATTGGGCAATCAACATTTTTAAAGCCCGTCGCCTCAGAATCACCTGAAAACTTGGCAAGTAGGTCTTCCTTGCCACACTGAACAACGAAAACGTAAAATTATCCTGGAACAATGGTTACTTTCAGAGAGTTATACCGTTTTAGAGATCTTTTAGAGTTTTGAGGCCCGTCGCCGCAGAAATGCCTGCAACTTGGCAGGATAGGTCCTCACTTGCCACGCTGAAACGGTATAACTTGTTTTGAGGCCCGTCACCGCAGAAATGCCTGAAACTTGGCA
>JAXIVJ010019713.1:0-5000 GCA_036785665.1 Chirona hameri | reverse complement strand
TCCTAGGTAATATCTCCAAGGGTCAAATGAGGTCAAATATGCTAAACATTTGATTGTTATGCGCTCCTTGGCTGTGCCATTGTTTATCGAACACAGTGATTGCGATTTGCGTGCATATGTATATACCCCTAAATGGGGCTTAAATTATTTGTTGGAAAGTCTAATGATACAATAGGGATGATAGAAAACTGCATTTGACCTCACACCATTTACCCGTACCAGTAAGGCGTCCGTAGTTGGCGATGAACGAGCGAGCGCGAAAGAAATGTATGGCGAATTTCAACTCGATCGAGCAAGTAGCTTCTGCGATACAAAAAAAAAGTGCGCACGTGCGCACGTGCAGAGGTACCCCCACCCCTGACTTGTGGAAAAAGTGGCGGCTGAGAGGTCCTTAACCAAACACCAAATTTTGAACACAATCGGCCCCAGGCGTTCCTGAGATATAGAATAAGGGGTGTGCAGTGTGCACGTGCGCACGTGCAGAGGCACCCCACCCCTGACTTTATGGTGAAGGCGGGCGGCTGAGAGGTCCCTAACCGCACACCAATTTCGGATACACAAAAAAAAATGCTTAGCCATTCCTGAGATATAGAATAGGGGTGTGCACGTGCCAGTGGCGTACACAGGATTCACTCCAGGAGGGGGGCAATTTTTTTTTCAGGGGGCATAAGGTACCCCCACAGAAGAAAAACTCACTGGATTTGGGCGCACTTTATTTTTAGAGGGCATATTTTCATAAAAATGTATATAAAAAACATTCATTTTTTTTCCCGAAATAGGGGCCCCTTACGGGTCCTATTTCGCAAAGGGGCGTATACGGCAAAGGGGGGAACGTATGGACCTTCAGGGGAGGAGGGGGGGCAATTGCCTCCGTTTTGTCCCCCCCCCCCCATTGGGGTACGCCTATGGCACGTGAGAACGTGGCAGGGGCACCCCACCCCTGACTTGTGGGAAAGTGGCGGATGAGAGGTCCCCAATCACATACTAAAATTGAACACAATCGGCTCAGCCATTCCCGAGATATAGAATTAGGGGGTGGTGCACGTGCGCACGCGCAGACGCACCCCACCCCTGACTTGTGGGAAAATGGCAGCTGGCTTTTGGTGGTGTAACAAAACAATTCCATAAATATGAGAGCAGAAAAGGAGCAACTTTAAAATGTTAGTCACGTTTGCCATAAAATAGCATTTTAAAATCCAATAATACAACAAATTATTCCAAAATTACTTAGAAAGACTATATGTATACAGGTTGCCCTGCAATGTAGCCAAGTATATTTGTTGATGACTGTTGATTTACTCTCCATCACGGGGGCGCCAACCTCTGACGTCACGCGCAAATTCCAAATCAGCTGTTGTACGGTTAAACTATTTATCGGATTGAGCGCGCCGCCGCAGTAGAGCTGCAAATTTAGTGGACACCCAGGCCACCGAGTGGCGGTATTTAACGACCTGAGTACTATTGTTGATTATAATAGCTAAAGAAGCATTATTCAAACTATGTTGTTAAAAAAAAAAATTGGCTTGTGCTAGCATTTCTTTCTGTGAAAAAAGTCAACAAGTGCAAATAACTTCTTACCAAAATAAATACTATTTATTATATAGTATTTATTTATCTCATGAAGTCATGTCATACTCATGAGTCATGTCATACTCATGAGTCATGTCATACTCATGAGTCATGTCATACTCATGAGTCTATGTCATACTCATGAGTCATGTCATACTCATGAGTCATGTCATACTCATGAGTCATGTCATACTCATGAGTCATGTCATACTCATGAGTCATGTCATACTCATGAGTCATGTCATACTCATGAGTCATGTCATACTCATGAGTCATGTCATACTCATGAGTCACGTCATACTCATGAGTCATGTCATACTCATGAGTGCCACACTGTACCTACCATTTTGTTTTAAGTTTGACATCTGAATGGGCCCGGTATTACTGCGACGAAAGTCCTATTCCACCCGCAGTCTCCGAACAGTCTTCATAATTAGATTACACCTTTTGCAATATTCTCATTTCTCTCCAAGCACATACTTTAGTTTGGCCTTCGCTGATGCAACCAGTTAGCGTGTCACTTCCCGGTTAGAAAAGTCCTGCTTTTCCTGCAGAAAGTTTCTACCGTCTGGGAATGGTGCAAATAATCCAGATAATTTCGCCGTTGCCGTATATTTCCATCATGCGCTCGGCAGAGGAGGTCATCGACATCATATTTTGTTTTGCCAAAGATACGCACGCCAGTAAAGAAAAGGGACAATAAATAACCAGCATAGGAAGTAGGAACATAATCAGAACATACTATCTTATACTGGCATATGCTAACAGTAACATGCCTACTACATATCAAGCATTTACATGCCGCATCATCGCCTATTTAAACTATTTGTCACCTATTTAATTTGCCACCTATCCTAATAATCACTTATATCCTAATAAAACATACGCATATGCGCATACCTCACACAAATGACGCAAACGAATATCAACCAAACGAAACGAAACGAATGACCGATATCGGTGATAAGTCGCCGCTATTCAGACGTTGGGAACCGTGAGCGACAAATACATCAGCAGCTTTTACGAAGCATAAATACACGTGGAAACATCGAGTCGATTGCTACATAACAACTACAAGCACATGATGCGTGCCAGCACAAATACAAGCTCAAACATCTCGTCTCCAGCAATGCGCTCACGACAAGTAAAATTCAAGTTTGATAAATCACCGGATATGTCAATCTTTTTCAGACAGCATACCTCACCACTATCTGCAGCACACAATCTATATTTGCGTCAAAGACAAACTACATGTCGCATACTACGCTTTGTGATTTTTTTGGGCACCTCAAATGCTCGGGTTATTTGGCGATTAGACTGTGTGTCTTGTAGACGACACAATGCTAGTGGCGGTGGCTGCCAGGGCCCATCATCACGGCTGTCGCTCTCCGCATGTGCTGCACCGGGCCGCCGCCCGCCGCGGCCTGGGTGACGGCCGGACACCGATGGCGGAACGCGCGATCCCATAAGCAACGGTACCAGCATTGGGGGCGAGCTTGCGGTGGCGCGCGCTCCGCGCGGCTCTGGCCGCCGCACGGTGGACCATCTTGGTATTATCTTGTATCTTGGCATTGGCTTGGTTGAGCCCTCTTGAGCAGATGGTCGGTCTTGGCATCGGGCTGCTTATTGAACACAGCGGCCCAGCGCCCTTGGCAGCGCGCGCCACCGTCAGCGGGCGCCGCTTCTTCCAGCGCCAGCTTGGCGAGCATCACGGTGACGATGTCTTGCTGCGGCACAGTCACGCTGGGCCGGGCGGCGGCCAGCAGCGCCGTCAGCTGCGTGTGCTGCCACGGCGCGCGCTCGTGGGAGAGCGGCACGGCCGTGCCACTGCTCAGCCGAGCGTGCTCAGCACGTGATCGCCGTCTCCGTTAAGAAAGAAGACGTCCGCTCCCACGATGTGCAGTCACCGTGGGCCAGCACGCGCTCGGGTGGCAGGTGGCCCTCCTCGCGGCTGACGGCGCACACTGCCGCACCAGTGGCAGGGCGGCGCGCGCCGCCTCCCAGGCCCTCGGTCACGCCGGGCCGCCACCGCCGCCAGCTGCCGCTCAGCCTAGTTCTCCGGCGACAACCGCACCTCTGTTGAGCTGGAGTCAGCAGCGAGCTGCACCAGAGCCGTCACCACGGCATTGGTGTGGCTGGTCGGTGGCGGCCCCCGATACAGGTGAGCGCCCGCCGCCCCGGACCGCGGCGTCCTCAGTCGTGTCCACAGACCGGCCAGGTGTGCTCCGCCAGTGGTCCGCCTCCGCCTCGCCCACCAGCCAGGGGCAGGAAGTGGGCAGGAGCTGAGCACGGAGAGAGCGCGCGGCCGTTTGCAGAGGCCCGGTCTCCGCCGGCCACCTCGGCCAGCAGCACGGCAGCCAGCCGCGGCCGCAGCGGCTCCACAGCCGGCGACTCGTCCGCGCCGCCGTCCGCCAGCAGCCGGCCATGCGCGCTCAGCGTCTCCAGCCGCTCGGCGGCCCGAGTCTCCGCGCCGGCCTCCAGCTGGCCAAGTAGGGCCGGCACCGCGCCTCACCCCCAGCACCAGCTCCCGGCCGCCGGCGCAGAGCACCACCAGCAGCGGCGCCGCGCCGGCCATCAGTCGGTCGCCGCCTCGCTGCGCCCGCGTGTTGCAGACACTCGGCCAGCAGGGGGGCGCGTCAACTGATCGGCCTGCGCTCGGCACACAGCCGCCACCAGCTGTAGCGCGCGCGGCTGCACCTCCGGATGTCGCGCCGCCAGACACTCCCGGGCCAGCGGCCAGCCGCAGCGGCGCCAGGTGCGGCGCCAGTGTAGACGCCGCAAGCAGCGTTGCAGCAGCGCCAGCGTCCAGCTTGGCCTGCGTCAGGTCCGAGTTGAGCTTCTCCAGCGCTCAGCGGCAGGCAGAACTCTGCGAGACTGTCCGGTGCCGGCCAGGCAGTCGTGCAGCGCGGTCTGGCCAGCATCTGTCGCGTGACGCCGTGCGAGCTGTCCGGCGGCGGCGGTGAAGTTCACCCGGAAAGTAGCAGGCCAGCAGCTCGAACAGGTCCTCGGCCAGCGAACGAACATGTCCTCGGGCCAGCGAACGAACATGTCCTCGGCAGGGTGGCGAGGCAGTTTGGCAGGTGGGTGCCTCACACTGCTGAACCGGGGCATACATGCGCATGCGCTTGGCGTTGCGCTCATTCACCCGGCACTCCCTCAGGCTGCCTTGCAGCCATTTCAGGCGGATTGTGCGTCCGTGTGACGGCGTACTTTCGCACCACCCGAGGGTCGATGCGGGAGGTACTCAAACGCCTCCACCTGCTCTAGCCACTGCAGTGACGGCACAGCCAGGCTCCTCGGTTCAGCCGCTCGATCCACCCAGAGCTCCTTGTGACTAGCTTGACCGGGAGCACACTGGCCGGACACAGTGCCAAGGCTGTCTGTCCACGGAGCGACACTTGTACGCCAGGAAGCCAGCAACGTACGCCAGA
>JAXIVJ010019712.1:0-17871 GCA_036785665.1 Chirona hameri | reverse complement strand
CTATGGGACCTATTTGGGTGGGGTCTTGTCTTCACCATTCGATCCGGGGTGGTCCAAAACGGTGCTGTTTTTGAGTTTTATCCATTTGGGTCTAATCAAAGGGGACCAAATTGAACCAAACCACCAAAAATCGTTGCAAACGACGTCATGCTCCGAACCTATAAGACCGATTTGGACGAGAACTTCACCATTCGATCCGGCATGGTCCTAAACGGTACCGTCTTGAGTTTTATCCACTTGTCTAATCTAAGTGGACCAAAATGCAAATTTTTGGACCAAAACCGCAACAAATTGTTGCCGACGTCATGCTCCGAACCTATGGGACTGATTTGGGCGGGGTCTTCACCATTCGATCCGTTTTGGACCACGCCGGGTGGCTCATGGTGTTGCTCGCAACTTGGAAAATGTATATACCAAAAATGAGCCTGTAGCTGCAATGGTAGCTGAGATATCCGCCCGTTACCCCTCTCCTTTGTGGGTAATTCGAAGATATGCACGTATATCGATGGAAAATATGGAAATTAAAGGAATTTACGCACTTTTTTATTTTGTTTGCGTTGTTAGGCAATATATAGACAAGTATTTTTCGAAGTGAAACATTGAAATCAGATGTGTACTCGGGGTCACACGATGTCAACGAATAAAAGGCCACGGAGTCAAGGTCATTCAAGGTCACGCAACGAAGTCCAGAAATATAATCTCCGTTTCATTGCAATTTCAGCCATATAAGTCTTTTTGACATTTGGTTAAGTCAAACGCAATATTTCGGCCTCCAAAAATACCTCTGCAGCGTGACCTTGCAAAAATGCCTTAGGCTATAACTCGAGAACCTGAGGTCAGATGGAGCTAATATTGCCACACAGACCAATTTTGAACAAAACGTGAGAGATGAGGGTGATTTCGACTTGTCGAAATGTCGTGGAATGCCCCAGGTATCATTACGGATATTATTTAGTCAGATGTGAGGACGTCCAAGATTCCAGGAGGATCGCAAGTATCATTAAAGCATAATCATAGCCTAAGCTGAAAATTCCTGTCACACAGTACCTTGCATTATTAAGAATGCCCAAAATAGTACAACCTTTGCTTCTTAAATTCGTTACAATGTTGCACATACCCCAGCTCAAACGCTTAACACCCACAGTGGAGGGGGGGGGGGGCACTTTTGTGCCCCCATATGTTTTTCGTGAATAGCTCGCAAACTAAGCGTTGCAGAGTGGTGTTGTTTACGCGACATTTACGTCAACTCAATAGTGGATCGTTTGACATAAAAAAATCAAAATCGGTCGATACATTTTTGAGCTATACGGATTTTCATTCCAAGATGGCGGCCAGAATCGAGGTTGGCAAAGCGATATCTTCGGAACCAACAGTCGGATCGGGATGATTTAAGCGCCATTCGGTAGACAATGTCAATTTTCATCCCCATAAACAACTTTGGACACATTTCTGAAGACCTGTGACGTCACAGAGGTCAAATCCCCCAATTGTAACATTTGTCTAGATTTGACCTTCGTGACCTCGTTTGACCTTGAAGATATTGACCGCAAGTCACATTTTTTTTGAAAATGTAGATCATCATAGCACCTACCTAACCTGTACGTTTGATCGTTCTAGCTCTCATACTTTCGGAGTTCTTGGGGGGGCAACTAAAGTACCCCCCCCTCCACTGCGCGTGTTAAATCACTACGATTCTAAAGCATATAGACGCAGGCACCGTTTTAGTATTCGCACAAGTCTGTTAGCGCTTCAACTACGCCGTAGTAGCCCCAATGGAAATGTATCATATTTAATCATCATTGATCGAATCGAAAATAGAAATGAAGTCTATTTTTTAGGGATTTTTTTTTAAAGTGACATGTTTTCCATCTTGATTTGTTGTTTTTTCTTCTTCTTTTTCTTCGTGAATTCGCTTCAGCATCAGAGAGTATCCAATGAATCTTGACCAATGGATGTCGCCACCAGGGGCGTCGCCACAAACATTTTGAGTGGGAGGGGGGCAGCCATGTATTTGGTTCCCCCACTCCCACAGGGTTAATATTAACATTCTGCTAATCTGGGAGTCTGAAGCGAGTCTGCCCCCCAAACCCCCCGGTGGCGACGCTCCCGATCGCCTCTAATATCCAAATCACGTCTATATTATTCACAGTTTATTTATAACAACACAGCACATACGAATGAGATGCATACAAGGGTAATGAAATACACACAGGGCCAGATGAATCAAGCTAGCCCTGACATCATATGTCAATGGTTGCCGAGAAATGCAAGGAAAATCGCATAAGCTTTCATTGCAGTAGGTAAGTACAGACACACCGTTTGATTTAGAATATAAATAAAAGAGCGATCCTCAAAGCAGGGGCGCAACGAATAAACAGACCACAAGGGAACACAACGGATGAAAACTAGAATGCTACACTAATATTTGATGGAATTAATTTAGCTCATGTTTCTACATGATATAAATGATATGATGGGTTACAATACATATAACTGATATGGTGCCTCGCCAGCTCAAACGAATTATCCACCGCCTGGTGGCTGCGCAGGTCTTGGCGACACGCTAATCACCCAATGCTCTGCACTCCAGAGTCCAGACCACTAACAGCACCTGTCTGACTCCGGAACGTCTTCACTATAAGCTCCATTCACTGTATAAACACTGCTTGTGATTGGTCACCTAACACTCGGCACATCTGCTTTGGTAGCGAAAGTAGGCGTTGTTGGCCTCGCTCTGCACAGCAGAAACAACGCAGTCCGTGATTGGTTCCCGATCTCCTGGTCTGTGTCACAGCAGAGTCACTGTCTATGATTGGTCACCTGCTGCTCTGACGGTCTGTGATTGGTCACCTGCTGCTCTGACGGTCTGTGATTGGTCACCTGCTGCTCTGACGGTCTGTGATTGGTCACCTGCTGCTCTGACGGTCTGTGATTGGTCACCTGCTGCTCTGACGGTCTGTGATTGGTCACCTGCTGCTTTGACGGTCTGTGATTGGTCACCTGCTGCTCTGACGGTCTGTGATTGGTCACCTGCTGCTCTGACGGTCTGTGATTGGTCACCTGCTGCTCTGACGGTCTGTGATTGGTCACCTGCTGCTCTGACGGTCTGTGATTGGTCACCTGCTGCTCTGACGGTCTGTGATTGGTCACCTGCTGCTCTGACGGCCTGTGATTGGTCACCTGCAGCTCTCGCCGTCTGTGATTGGTCACCTGCTGCTCTGATCGTCTGTGATTGGTCACGTACTGCAGCCGCAAGAGACCTCCCAGTCTGTGATTGGTCATAGCTGCGTCTCACACCACCACGCCGTCCACACCGCTGAGCTTGACCTCGAGCGAGCTGCGGTTCTGGCAGATGCTGGTACAGGAGTCGCTGCGGTACAGCGAGGCTGTGTACCGTACTGAGAGCCACGCCTCCACCGCGTGGTACAGGTACAGGAACTCACGCTGCGGTCACAAAGAGGGCAACGCCGTCACACATAGGGGAACACAGTCACATAGAGGGGAACACAGTCGCACAGAGGGGAACACAGTCGCATAGAGGGGAACTCAGTCACACAGAGGGGAACACACACCACATGGAGGGTAACACCGTCACACAGAGGGGTACACCGCCACACAGAGGGGAACACCGCCAGACAGAGTGTAACACAGTCACACATAGGGGAACACAGATACACGGAGGGGAACACAGTCCCACAGAGGGGAACACAGACCCACAGAGGGGAACACAGACACATACAGGGGAACACCGTCACACAGAGGGGAACACCGTCACACAGAGGGGAACACAGTCACACAGAGGGGGGCACAGTCACACAGAGGGGAACACCGCCAGACAGAGTGTAACACAGTCGCACATAGAGGAACACAGATACACGGAGGGGAACACAGTCACACATAGGGGAACACATACACATACAGGGGAACACCGTCACACAGAGGGGAACACCGTCACACATAGGGGAACACAGTCACACAGAGGGGAATTACAGTCACACACAGGTGAACACAGTCACACATAGGGGAACACCGTCACACAGAGGGGAACACCGTCACACAGAGGGGAACACCGTCACACAGAGGGGAACACCGCCAGACAGAGTGTAACACAGTCACACATTGGAGAACACAGATACACGGAGGGGAACACAGTCACACAGAGGGGAACACCGTCACACAGAGGGGAACATACACCACACGCCATCTACGGTATTGGACGTGAACATCAGTAGCCAGTGTACCAACCGCAGAACTTTCACTGACTAGCCTTTTGGGAGAACTTAACAAGAATCGTCTCGCCCAAGTCATCGGGGCTGGGCGGCTCTGTTGGTAGAACGATGGGCTCGGAATCCATGGGTTCCGGGTTCGAGCCTGGCCTGGCGAGGTCATTCGGTCCCCCGCTTGGGTCGGCGTGATAGACCCCGACGATAAGTGATGGCGGTCACGTGGCGGCGAAGCCCCACTACTAGTTACTACCAGCGTTTTAAGTGAACAGCATTCAGTATGGTGACATGCAGGATTACATTATCAATGGTGTTGGTTTCATACAGAGGACAATATAATATAGTGAACATGAAGATAAGGAAAAGTTGCACATGGTATTACCTACCTCTTGAACGTAGTCCTCGTTACTCCAGAATCTCAATTTTTCCAGTTCAAAAATGAAAAATTATTTTAATTATCTCATTGCGCCAAGATTACGGGTGCTAAATACACAAGACACCATCTTTTTCCAAACAGTGAAAACAATATTACCGACACCATTTCAGCCGAATCCTAATATCAAATTACAGCACGGGCAGTCATACCATGGTTTTCCAGATGCCTGGTCTCCTCTGGTGGTAGAGTTTGGCGTATGTGAAGATATCGAAGCCTGACTCCTGTCGCAGCTGCCTCAGCGCCGTGCTGAGTACACAGAAGCTGGCCCCCTCGGTACCTCCGTACCTGCAGATACACCCGGGTCGGGTCAGACTGGACGGCATGGGCGTCGGAAGCGGGGTACGGGGGGAGATACACCGGGGTCGGGTCAGACTGGACGGCATAGGCGTCGGAAGCGGGGGACGGGGGGAGATACACCGGGGTAGGGTCAGACTGACGGCATGGGCGTCGGAAGCGGGGGACGGGGGAGATACACCGGGGTAGGGTCAGACTGACGGCATGGGCGTCGGAAGCGGGGACGGGGGGAGATACACCGGGGTAGGGTCAGACTGGACGGCATAGGCGTCGGAAGCGGGGGACGGGGGGACGCGTCCACCAAGATTTTCGGGTTTTAACATTACGCCTATCGGCGTTGCATATAAAGAGTCGACTTCAAACTGCCTCCGCCCCCCCCCCCCATTTTCGGTAGGTAGCGACGCCCTTGCTGAACGGCCATACGAAGCGGCAGGTGTCGACAAAGGTTAACTGAGCCGTGTAATGTTACGAGCTTACAACCGTGTAGTGTTACGAGCTTACAACCGTGTAATGTTACGAGGTTACAGTCGCGTAATGTTACGAGCTTACAGCAGTGTAATGTTACGAGCTTACAGCAGTGTAATGTTACGAGCTTACAGCAGTGTAATGTTACGAGCTTACAACCGTGTAATGTTACGAGCTTACAGTCGCGTAATGTTACGAGCTTACAACCGTGTAATGTTACGAGCTTACAACCGTGTAATGTTACGAGCTTACAACCGTTTAATGTTACGAGCTTGCAACCGTGTAATGTTGCGAGCTTACAGCAGTGTAATGTTACGAGCGGCTAACAAGGGACCGCCTCCACAGTCAGTTGGACACGGCCAGCTGGCGGAAAGTTGGATGCCACATGACACGTGACGTCACACGGTCGCCACACGTGACACGGTCACGTGTTCAGCCCATTTGGACGCCGGCACGGACACGGCTGTCCATTGCAGGATTTTGTGACGGAGCCAGCGGGATTGAAACTAGTTATAATGCGTGACAAACAGGCAAAATTCAAAATTCGTCTCAGGTGTGCTCAGGGCTGCAAATTTTCAGTAAAACTTCGCGAGCATAGCAAAGCAAGAGCCAATTAGAACCTTACGAAGTTATTCCCCCCCCCCCTTCTGTACAATACTAACTTTCATGAGTGGGGAAGTAAGAGGAATAGCAATAGCAAATAGCACATCACCAATTTGCATCACAAATCAATTGGCATCGATAAACAAGAGTATACGGCTAAATTTTTACCGAGGGTTTCATAGCATGATATAGCCAACAGTTAACAGACACATTAGGGGAGAACGGGGTTAAATGCATCACGGGTTGAATGCATCGGAGCTTATAACTAAAAAACTACCCATCAGATGGAAATGCCAGTGTGTCTACAAGAAACGCGCCTACGCAAACCCTTCGCAACGGCGAAACGAGCACTGTTAGAAGCTGGCTGATCTGGCAGACGCCGAAAGAGTGATGTTTGAGGAAGAAAGTTAATATTTGCCAATAAATACAAAATCTAGTGGACTCATTGCAACTTCAGGTGTGGTGAAACGGACTTAATCTTATCGTAGCATATACTTCTGGCGTTAAAACGATAGGAGATCTTGTCTGAACTGCTTAAACTTCCACCATTTTATGCGCTCAAAACAAATCAAAGTGGGCATGGGGCAAGTTGTATCGTTTTTGAAGGGGCAGATTGCAACGTTAGGTTAATATGACATAAATAACGAATATTAAATAATAGCGTGTAACATATAATATGGTGTTGAAATATGCTATACTAGGGAATATAATTGATATATAATACAGAGACCAATACAAAAGTTTTTCAATATTAGTACGTTTTTGCCATTGATTGTATACGTTCCAGGGGTAGATGCAACCTGCCCCGGTAGCGGGGTTAAATGCATCCCTTGCAGAGCTGTCTGCAAATTGTCGCTGTACCTATTTATACTTCGTTAGAGTAAAAATGAATATATATTTTGATGGGGAAAAGCCACACTTTTCCTACAGAAGTGTCCGATTTCAAATATATTGCACAAGTCGATGGCTAGGAAGGTAAATGTGAAAATTGATGCATCCAGCCCCGGTCTCCCTACTATACTGAATTTTAAAACCACACAGCAACCGGAAACCAGTCCCTCAACGCAGGGGCGCAACCACCTATATACGGACAGTACGGAATGTCCGTACCGTTTTTGACGAGCGCCGAAGGTGCCCCCGGACCATTTATGTTTTACAATTAGCACCGCCAAGAGGACAGATACCAATGGCGTACAGAGTATACGGTCATTCAGGGAATACCCTAGTCCTTTGGACCCGAGGCGCCCATGCAAAGCTGGCGCCCCTCCGATCAGTGAGTAATACAATAATAAAGCTGGCGCCCCTCCGATCAGTGAGTAATACAATAATAAAGACATAGTTATCGTGCAGCGCCCCTGCCAGCTGCTGCTATCAGATAAACGCTATATTACTTACAAAGCTGGCGCCCCTCCGATCAGTGAGTAATACATTAATAAAGCCATAGTTATCGTGCAGCGCCCCTGCCAGCTGCTGTTATCAGATAAACGCTATATTACTTACAAAGCTGGCGCCCCTCCGATCAGTGAGTAATACAATAATACAGACATAGTTATCGTGCAGCGCCCCTGCCAGCTGCTGCTATCCGATAAACGCTATATTACTTACAAAGCTGGCGCCCCTCCGATCAGTGAGTAATACAATAATAAAGCCATAGTTATCGTGCAGCGCCCCTGCCAGCTGCTGTTATCAGATCAACGTTATATTACAAAGCTGGCGCCCCTCCGATCAGTGAGTAATACAATAATAAAGCCATAGTTATCGTGCAGCGCCCCTGCCAGCTGCTGTTATCAGATAAACGCTATATTACTTACAAAGCTGGCGCCCCTCCGATCAGTGAGTAATACAATAATAAAGCCATAGTTATCGTGCAGCGCCCCTGCCAGCTGCTGTTATCAGATAAACGCTATATTACAAAGCTGGCGCCCCTCCGATCAGTGAGTAATACAATAATAAAGCCATAGTTATCGTGCAGCGCCCCTGCCAGCTGCTGCTATCAGATAAACGCTATATTACAAAGCTGGCGCCCCTCCGATCAGTGAGTAATACAGTAATAAAGACATAGTTATCGTGCAGCGCCCCTGCCAGCTGCTGTTATCAGATAAACGTTATATTACAAAGCTGGCGCCCCTCCGATCAGTGAGTAATACAATAATAAAGCCATAGTTATCGTGCAGCGCCCCTGCCAGTTGCTGTTATCAGATAAACGCTATATTACTTACAAAGCTGGCGCCCCTCCGATCAGTGAGTAATACAATAATACAGACATAGTTATCGTGCAGCGCCCCTGCTAGCTGCTGCTATCAGATAAACGCTATATTACAAAGCTGGCGCCCCTCCGATCAGTGAGTAATACAATAATAAAGACATAGTTATCGTGCAGCGCCCCTGCCAGCTGCTGTTATCAGATAAACGCTATATTACAAAGCTGGCGCCCCTCCGATCAGTGAGTAATACAATAATACAGACATAGTTATCGTGCAGCGCCCCTGCCAGCTGCTGTTATCAGATAAACGCTATATTACAAAGCTGGCGCCCCTCCGATCAGTGAGTAATACAATAATAAAGCCATAGTTATCGTGCAGCGCCCCTGCCAGCTGCTGTTATCAGATAAACGTTATATTACTTACAAAGCTGGCGCCCCTCCGATCAGTGAGTAATACAATAATAAAGCCATAGTTATCGTGCAGCGCCCCTGCCAGCTGCTGTTATCAGATAAACGCTATATTACTTACAAAGCTGGCGCCCCTCCGATCAGTGAGTAATACAATAATAAAGCCATAGTTATCGTGCAGCGCCCCTGCCAGCTGCTGTTATCAGATAAACGTTATATTACTTACAAAGCTGGCGCCCCTCCGATCAGTGAGTAATACAATAATGCAGACATAGTTATCGTGCAGCGCCCCTGCCAGCTGCTGTTATCAGATAAACGCTATATTACTTACAAAGCTGGCGCCCCTCCGATCAGTGAGTAATACAATAATACAGACATAGTTATCGTGCAGCGCCCCTGCCAGCTGCTGTTATCAGATAAACGCTATATTACAAAGCTGGCGCCCCTCCGATCAGTGAGTAATACAATAATACAGACATAGTTATCGTGCAGCGCCCCTGCCAGCTGCTGTTATCAGATAAACGCTATATTACTTACAAAGCTGGCGCCCCTCCGATCAGTGAGTAATACAATAATAAAGCTGGCGCCCCTCCGATCAGTGAGTAATACAATAATACAGACATAGTTATCGTGCAGCGCCCCTGCCAGCTGCTGTTATCAGATAAACGCTATATTACTTACAAAGCTGGCGCCCCTCCGATCAGTGAGTAATACAATAATAAAGACATAGTTATCGTGCAGCGCCCCTGCCAGCTGCTGTTATCAGATAAACGTTATATTACAAAGCTGGCGCCCCTCCGATCAGTGAGTAATACAATAATAAAGCCATAGTTATCGTGCAGCGCCCCTGCCAGCTGCTGTTATCAGATAAACGCTATATTACAAAGCTGGCGCCCCTCCGATCAGTGAGTAATACAATAATACAGACATAGTTATCGTGCAGCGCCCCTGCCAGCTGCTGTTATCAGATAAACGCTATATTACTTACAAAGCTGGCGCCCCTCCGATCAGTGAGTAATACAATAATACAGACATAGTTATCGTGCAGCGCCCCTGCCAGCTGCTGTTATCAGATAAACGCTATATTACAAAGCTGGCGCCCCTCCGATCAGTGAGTAATACAATAATAAAGCCATAGTTATCGTGCAGCGCCCCTGCCAGCTGCTGTTATCAGATAAACGCTATATTACAAAGCTGGCGCCCTTCCGATCAGTGAGTAATACAATAATAAAGCCATAGTTATCGTGCAGCGCCCCTGCCAGCTGCTGCTATCAGATCAACGCTATATTTCAAAGCTGGCGCCCCTCCGATCAGTGAGTAATACAATAATAAAGCCATAGTTATCGTACAGCGCCCCTGCCAGCTGCTGTTATCAGATAAACGCTATATTACTTACAAAGCTGGCGCCCCTCCGATCAGTGAGTAATACAATAATAAAGCCATAGTTATCGTGCAGCGCCCCTGCCAGCTGCTGTTATCAGATCAACGTTATATTACAAAGCTGGCGCCCCTCCGATCAGTGAGTAATACAATAATACAGACATAGTTATCGTGCAGCGCCCCTGCCAGCTGCTGTTATCAGATAAACGCTATATTACAAAGCTGGCGCCCCTCCGATCAGTGAGTAATACAATAATGCAGACATAGTTATCGTGCAGCGCCCCTGCCAGCTGCTGTTATCAGATAAACGTTATATTACAAAGCTGGCGCCCCTCCGATCAGTGAGTAATACAATAATAAAGACATAGTTATCGTGCAGCGCCCCTGCCAGCTGCTGTTATCAGATAAACGCTATATTACAAAGCTGGCGCCCCTCCGATCAGTGAGTAATACAATAATACAGACATAGTTATCGTGCAGCGCCCCTGCCAGCTGCTGCTATCAGATAAACGCTATATTACTTACAAAGCTGGCGCCCCTCCGATCAGTGAGTAATACAATAATAAAGACATAGTTATCGTGCAGCGCCCCTGCCAGCTGCTGTTATCAGATAAACGCTATATTACTTACAAAGCTGGCGCCCCTCCGATCAGTGAGTAATACAATAATAAAGCCATAGTTATCGTGCAGCGCCCCTGCCAGCTGCTGTTATCAGATAAACGTTATATTACAAAGCTGGCGCCCCTCCGATCAGTGAGTAATACAATAATAAAGCCATAGTTATCGTGCAGCGCCCCTGCCAGCTGCTGTTATCAGATCAACGTTATATTACAAAGCTGGCGCCCCTCCGATCAGTGAGTAATACAATAATAAAGCCATAGTTATCGTGCAGCGCCCCTGCCAGCTGCTGCTATCAGATAAACGCTATATTACTTACAAAGCTGGCGCCCCTCCGATCAGTGAGTAATACAATAATAAAGACATAGTTATCGTGCAGCGCCCCTGCCAGCTGCTGCTATCAGATAAACGTTATATTACAAAGCTGGCGCCCCTCCGATCAGTGAGTAATACAATAATACAGACATAGTTATCGTGCAGCGCCCCTGCCAGCTGCTGTTATCAGATAAACGTTATATTACAAAGCTGGCGCCCCTCCGATCAGTGAGTAATACAATAATACAGACATAGTTATCGTGCAGCGCCCCTGCCAGCTGCTGCTATCAGATAAACGTTATATTACAAAGCTGGCGCCCCTCCGATCAGTGAGTAATACAATAATACAGACATAGTTATCGTGCAGCGCCCCTGCCAGCTGCTGTTATCAGATAAACGCTATATTACAAAGCTGGCGCCCCTCCGATCAGTGAGTAATACAATAATACAGACATAGTTATCGTGCAGCGCCCCTGCCAGCTGCTGCTATCAGATAAACGTTATATTACTTACAAAGCTGGCGCCCCTCCGATCAGTGAGTAATACAATAATAAAGACATAGTTATCGTGCAGCGCCCCTGCCAGCTGCTGTTATCAGATAAACGTTATATTACAAAGCTGGCGCCCCTCCGATCAGTGAGTAATACAATAAAAAAGCCATAGTTATCGTGCAGCGCCCCTGCCAGCTGCTGTTATCAGATAAACGCTATATTACAAAGCTGGCGCCCCTCCGATCAGTGAGTAATACAATAATACAGACATAGTTATCGTGCAGCGCCCCTGCCAGCTGCTGTTATCAGATAAACGTTATATTACAAAGCTGGCGCCCCTCCGATCAGTGAGTAATACAATAATACAGACATAGTTATCGTGCAGCGCCCCTGCCAGCTGCTGTTATCAGATAAACGCTATATTACAAAGCTGGCGCCCCTCCGATCAGTGAGTAATACAATAATACAGACATAGTTATCGTGCAGCGCCCCTGCCAGCTGCTGCTATCAGATAAACGCTATATTACTTACAAAGCTGGCGCCCCTCCGATCAGTGAGTAATACAATAATAAAGCCATAGTTATCGTGCAGCGCCCCTGCCAGCTGCTGTTATCAGATAAACGTTATATTACAAAGCTGGCGCCCCTCCGATCAGTGAGTAATACAATAATAAAGCCATAGTTGTCGTGCAGCGCCCCTGCCAGCTGCTGTTATCAGATAAACGCTATATTACAAAGCTGGCGCCCCTCCGATCAGTGAGTAATACAATAATACAGACATAGTTATCGTGCAGCGCCCCTGCCAGCTGCTGTTATCAGATAAACGCTATATTACAAAGCTGGCGCCCCTCCGATCAGTGAGTAATACAATAATAAAGCCATAGTTATCGTGCAGCGCCCCTGCCAGCTGCTGCTATCAGATAAACGCTATATTACAAAGCTGGCGCCCCTCCGATCAGTGAGTAATACAATAATACAGACATAGTTATCGTGCAGCGCCCCTGCCAGCTGCTGCTATCAGATAAACGCTATATTACTTACAAAGCTGGCGCCCCTCCGATCAGTGAGTAATACAATAATAAAGCCATAGTTATCGTGCAGCGCCCCTGCCAGCTGCTGTTATCAGATAAACGCTATATTACTTACAAAGCTGGCGCCCCTCCGATCAGTGAGTAATACAATAATGCAGACATAGTTATCGTGCAGCGCCCCTGCCATCTGCTGTTATCAGATAAACGCTATATTACAAAGCTGGCGCCCCTCCGATCAGTGAGTAATACAATAATACAGACATAGTTATCGTGCAGCGCCCCTGCCAGCTGCTGTTATCAGATAAACGCTATATTACAAAGCTGGCGCCCCTCCGATCAGTGAGTAATACAATAATAAAGACATAGTTATCGTGCAGCGCCCCTGCCAGCTGCTGTTATCAGATAAACGCTATATTACAAAGCTGGCGCCCCTCCGATTAGTGAGTAATACAATAATAAAGCCATAGTTATCGTGCAGCGCCCCTGCCAGCTGCTGTTATCAGATAAACGCTATATTACTTACAAAGCTGGCGCCCCTCCGATCAGTGAGTAATACAATAATGCAGACATAGTTATCGTGCAGCGCCCCTGCCATCTGCTGTTATCAGATAAACGCTATATTACAAAGCTGGCGCCCCTCCGATCAGTGAGTAATACAATAATACAGACATAGTTATCGTGCAGCGCCCCTGCCAGCTGCTGTTATCAGATAAACGCTATATTACAAAGCTGGCGCCCCTCCGATCAGTGAGTAATACAATAATAAAGCCATAGTTATCGTGCAGCGCCCCTGCCAGCTGCTGTTATCAGATAAACGTTATATTACAAAGCTGGCGCCCATCCGATCAGTGAGTAATACAATAATAAAGCCATAGTTATCGTGCAGCGCCCCTGCCAGCTGCTGTTATCAGATAAACGCTATATTACAAAGCTGGCGCCCCTCCGATCAGTGAGTAATACAATAATAAAGCCATAGTTATCGTGCAGCGCCCCTGCCAGCTGCTGTTATCAGATAAACGCTATATTACAAAGCTGGCGCCCCTCCGATCAGTGAGTAATACAATAATACAGACATAGTTATCGTGCAGCGCCCCTGCCAGCTGCTGTTATCAGATAAACGCTATATTACAAAGCTGGCGCCCCTCCGATCAGTGAGTAATACAATAATAAAGCCATAGTTATCGTGCAGCGCCCCTGCCAGCTGCTGTTATCAGATAAACGCTATATTACTTACAAAGCTGGCGCCCCTCCGATCAGTGAGTAATACAATAATGCAGACATAGTTATCGTGCAGCGCCCCTGCCATCTGCTGTTATCAGATAAACGCTATATTACAAAGCTGGCGCCCCTCCGATCAGTGAGTAATACAATAATACAGACATAGTTATCGTGCAGCGCCCCTGCCAGCTGCTGTTATCAGATAAACGCTATATTACAAAGCTGGCGCCCCTCCGATCAGTGAGTAATACAATAATAAAGCCATAGTTATCGTGCAGCGCCCCTGCCAGCTGCTGTTATCAGATAAACGCTATATTACTTACAAAGCTGGCGCCCCTCCGATCAGTGAGTAATACAATAATGCAGACATAGTTATCGTGCAGCGCCCCTGCCATCTGCTGTTATCAGATAAACGCTATATTACAAAGCTGGCGCCCCTCGGATCAGTGAGTAATACAATAATACAGACATAGTTATCGTGCAGCGCCCCTGCCAGCTGCTGTTATCAGATAAACGTTATATTACAAAGCTGGCGCCCATCCGATCAGTGAGTAATACAATAATAAAGCCATAGTTATCGTGCAGCGCCCCTGCCAGCTGCTGTTATCAGATAAACGCTATATTACAAAGCTGGCGCCCCTCCGATCAGTGAGTAATACAATAATAAAGCCATAGTTATCGTGCAGCGCCCCTGCCAGCTGCTGTTATCAGATAAACGCTATATTACTTACAAAGCTGGCGCCCCTCCGATCAGTGAGTAATACAATAATACAGACATAGTTATCGTGTAGCGCCCCTGCCAGCTGCTGTTTTCAGATAAACGTTATATTACTTACAAAGCTGGCGCCCCTCCGATCAGTGAGTAATACAATAATACAGACATAGTTATCGTGCAGCGCCCCTGCCAGCTGCTGTTATCAAATAAACGCTATATTACTTACAAAGCTGGCGCCCCTCCGATCAGTGAGTAATACAATAATAAAGCCATAGTTATCGTGCAGCGCCCCTGCCAGCTGCTGCTATCAGATAAACGCTATATTACAAAGCTGGCGCCCCTCCGATCAGTGAGTAATACAATAATACAGACATAGTTATCGTGCAGCGCCCCTGCCAGCTGCTGTTATCAGATAAACGCTATATTACAAAGCTGGCGCCCCTCCGATCAGTGAGTAATACAATAATACAGACATAGTTATCGTGCAGCGCCCCTGCCAGCTGCTGTTATCAGATAAACGTTATATTACTTACAAAGCTGGCGCCCCTCCGATCAGTGAGTAATACAATAATACAGACATAGTTATCGTGCAGCGCCCCTGCCAGCTGCTGTTATCAGATAAACGTTATATTACAAAGCTGGCGCCCCTCCGATCAGTGAGTAATACAATAATAAAGCCATAGTTATCGTGCAGCGCCCCTGCCAGCTGCTGTTATCAGATAAACGTTATATTACAAAGCTGGCGCCCCTCCGATCAGTGAGTAATACAATAATAAAGACATAGTTATCGTGCAGCGCCCCTGCCAGCTGCTGTTATCAGATAAACGCTATATTACAAAGCTGGCGCCCCTCCGATCAGTGAGTAATACAATAATAAAGACATAGTTATCGTGCAGCGCCCCTGCCAGCTTCTGTTATCAGATAAACGCTATATTACTTACAAAGCTGGCGCCCCTCCGATCAGTGAGTAATACAATAATAAAGACATAGTTATCGTGCAGCGCCCCTGCCAGCTGCTGTTATCAGATAAACGTTATATTACAAAGCTGGCGCCCCTCCGATCAGTGAGTAAAACAATAATAAAGACATAGTTATCGTGCAGCGCCCCTGCCAGCTGCTGTTATCAGATAAACGCTATATTACTTACAAAGCTGGCGCCCCTCCGATCAGTGAGTAATACAATAATACAGACATAGTTATCGTGCAGCGCCCCTGCCATCTGCTGTTATCAGATAAACGTTATATTACAAAGCTGGCGCCCCTCCGATCAGTGAGTAATACAATAATAAAGACATAGTTATCGTGCAGCGCCCCTGCCAGCTGCTGTAATAAGATAAACGCTATATTACAAAGCTGGCGCCCCTCCGATCAGTGAGTAATACAATAATAAAGACATAGTTATCGTGCAGCGCCCCTGCCAGCTGCTGTTATCAGATAAACGTTATATTACAAAGCTGGCGCCCCTCCGATCAGTGAGTAATACAATAATAAAGACATAGTTATCGTGCAGCGCCCCTGCCAGCTGCTGTTATCAGATAAACGTTATATTACAAAGCTGGCGCCCCTCCGATCAGTGAGTAATACAATAATAAAGCCATAGTTATCGTGCAGCGCCCCTGCCAGCTGCTGCTATCAGATACACGCTATATTACTTACAAAGCTGGCGCCCCTCCGATCAGTGAGTAATACAATAATAAAGCCATAGTTATCGTGCAGCGCCCCTGCCAGCTGCTGTTATAAGATAAACGTTATATTACAAAGCTGGCGCCCCTCCGATCAGTGAGTAATACAATAATACAGACATAGTTATCGTGCAGCGCCCCTGCCAGCTGCTGTTATCAGATAAACGCTATATTACTTACAAAGCTGGCGCCCCTCCGATCAGTGAGTAATACAATAATAAAGACATAGTTATCGTGCAGCGCCCCTGCCAGCTGCTGTTATCAGATAAACGCTATATTACAAAGCTGGCGCCCCTCCGATCAGTGAGTAATACAATAATACAGACATAGTTATCGTGCAGCGCCCCTGCCAGCTGCTGTTATCAGATAAACGCTATATTACTTACAAAGCTGGCGCCCCTCCGATCAGTGAGTAATACAATAATAAAGCCATAGTTATCGTGCAGCGCCCCTGCCAGCTGCTGTTATCAGATAAACGTTATATTACAAAGCTGGCGCCCCTCCGATCAGTGAGTAATACAATAATACAGACATAGTTATCGTGCAGCGCCCCTGCCAGCTGCTGTTATCAGATAAACGTTATATTACTTACAAAGCTGGCGCCCCTCCGATCAGTGAGTAATACAATAATAAAGCTGGCGCCCCTCCGATCAGTGAGTAATACAATAATAAAGACATAGTTATCGTGCAGCGCCCCTGCCAGCTGCTGCTATCAGATAAACGCTATATTACTTTTATGTGTATATGCTACGGAATATCTCGTTTTTGTGGGTTTTTTTCTCTCCGAAAAAAAGAGAATCCACCTTAATATTATATTTGAGTTTAGATAGCCATGTTGTTGGATTTGCATTGAAATATAGTAGGGTAGCAGTTAAAACAACCACATAGGCCTAATCGAAAAGAAATTCGAGCTTGGTCTTGACAATTGTAACGAATAAACCCTACGCGTATTTGAATACGGGTCTAAAGCCGATGACGTCGTTTCTCTTTACAAAATGGTGATGGTAGTCAACTTGTTTTAAGGTGAATCTTGGAGACATTTGCTACGTTTCAATGGTTTGGCAATTGGTTTGTTTTGTATTCAAAGCGCCAGAATTGTCTCGAAATAATTGTGCCATAATTTGTCAGCGTAAAGGATTTCTATGTAGCTCTCTAGAACTCAATATGACATAATGAACCTACATATTACAACTTAACTTTTTATGAAATTGAGCACTGTTTGCCAGCAACAAATGTCATAATCGTGTTCAGCAGCAATTACTTCATATTTTGCACCACAAGCGGCGTACATTTGACAACTTTTGGGAAGGTGGGATAGTCCCTTTAAGCTCGAATACCAAAATATGGGGACCGGCCCAAATCCGCGGATGAAAAAATGGTGGGTACTTTTTTGACACAAAAAGTTGCCTCCCCCTCCCCCACGGAGAGAGGCTGGATCCGCCAGTGGTCTCATATTGATTATGGGGATGGAGGCATTATTTGTCAGTACTACAGTAGATTACAGGTACATACATACACTACATCTAAAAAATGACACATTTGTGATATTGCTATTTTTGTTTGGGGACGATGGCACCCCCCTTGAACCTTGAGCGATGGCGTCCCCAACGACAATTTGTCCGTACCACTTTTTTGGACGTAGTTGCGCCGCTGCCCCAACGAGCCTACTATCAGCTAGTTTGACCGAGTACAGACCTGTCTATGACGACCAGGGGTGTGTGCCGCTGGCCCTGTATTTCGGTGACGCCCAGCACTCCCTCCAGTATCGAGTCTGAGGAGCACTCCTCCGG
>JAXIVJ010019711.1:0-17874 GCA_036785665.1 Chirona hameri | reverse complement strand
GCTTACTCCGTGACAGTACTTGGTATGACCACGTGAGAAGATGTGTGGGTCACAAGGACGCACATGCTGTTGTTTTGAAAGGGGTCCTCCACTTTCAAGATCTCAAGCTCACATTTTAAAAACAACCTTCGGTCCGCGACACCCCCAAAGGCGTCGCCCTCAGGTAAGCTCAAGACCTGAGGCCATTCTTATTAAAAAAAAATCGAGCCAGGGATCGATTTTTTTAACCAATTCTGAGCCATCCGTTATCATAAACAAGTCAAGGGAAAAAATTGAGCATCACAAAAATACACAAAAACGAGACACGGGCTGCGTTTTCGTTATCATAAACGTTTATCTGCGACAGTTCCTGGCGCAGAGGCCGCGCCAAGTTCGTACAAAGATCGAAAAACGAGCCAAAAATTGAAGCAAGGTGGGTCTCTGTTTTTTTTCCAGGCACTTAGATTAATTTTCAATAATTCCTTCGTTGCTGCTGCGTAAGGCCATAGATACATGTACCTGTGCTGCTGTAGGATTATTGTTGCAGGCCTGCAACCGCGCTGCGCCGAGTAAACGGTGATGGCTGGTGTTATTTTCGCCGAAAATGAGTGCATGCCTATGCCGGGTCTGTGCGTCCCAGGTGGGCGTCGAATACGAAGGCGTGTGTGGTCTAGAGATGGGGAGTTAGGGGATGCAACTGGGACCCTGGACCAAAATAATAACTTCAATGCATATTCAATCGGTATATGATACTGACAGATAACTATTAAATTTATACCGGCGAAATATAACTAGCGACAATTGTTTGTATAATGGTTCTAAGTTAAGTCCGCTCGACACTAGGCGATATCCAAGCGACTTCTTGCTGTAGAAAAAGGTTGATAGATATCGTTAACTTTTAATTGCACAAACATACGGCATCGAAAAATTACCCCTGCGGGACTGAAGTCTAACGTCAGACAGACAGACAGACAGACAGACAGACAGACATATATATATATATATATAGACAGACAGACAGACAGACAGACAGACAGACAGACAGACAGACAGACAGACAGACAGACAGACAGACAGACAGACAGACAGACAGACAGACAGACAGACAGACAGACAGACAGACAGACAGACAGACAGACAGACAGACAGACAGACAGACAGACAGACAGACAGACAGACAGACAGACAGACAGACAGACAGACAGACAGACAGACAGACAGACAGACAGACAGACAGACAGACAGACAGACAGACAGACAGACAGACAGACAGACAGACAGACAGACAGACAGACAGACAGACAGACAGACAGACAGACAGACAGACAGACAGACAGACAGACAGACAGACAGACAGACAGACAGACAGACAGACAGACAGACAGACAGACAGACAGACAGACAGACAGACAGACAGACAGACAGACAGACAGACAGACAGACAGACAGACAGACAGACAGACAGACAGACAGACAGACAGACAGACAGACAGACAGACAGACAGACAGACAGACAGACAGACAGACAGACAGACAGACAGACAGACAGACAGACAGACAGACAGACAGACAGACAGACAGACAGACAGACAGACAGACAGACAGACAGACAGACAGACAGACAGACAGACAGACAGACAGACAGACAGACAGACAGACAGACAGACAGACAGACAGACAGACAGACAGACAGACAGACAGACAGACAGACAGACAGACAGACAGACAGACAGACAGACAGACAGACAGACAGACAGACAGACAGACAGACAGACAGACAGACAGACAGACAGACAGACAGACAGACAGACAGACAGACAGACAGACAGACAGACAGACAGACAGACAGACAGACAGACAGACAGACAGACAGACAGACAGACAGACAGACAGACAGACAGACAGACAGACAGACAGACAGACAGACAGACAGACAGACAGACAGACAGACAGACAGACAGACAGACAGACAGACAGACAGACAGACAGACAGACAGACAGACAGACAGACAGACAGACAGACAGACAGACAGACAGACAGACAGACAGACAGACAGACAGACAGACAGACAGACAGACAGACAGACAGACAGACAGACAGACAGACAGACAGACAGACAGACAGACAGACAGACATACAGACAGACAGACAGACAGACAGACAGACAGACAGACAGACAGACAGACAGACAGACAGACAGACAGACAGACAGACAGACAGACAGACAGACAGACAGACAGACAGACAGACAGACAGACAGACAGACAGACAGACAGACAGACAGACAGACAGACAGACAGACAGACAGACAGACAGACAGACAGACAGACAGACAGACAGACAGACAGACAGACAGACAGACAGACAGACAGACAGACAGACAGACAGACAGACAGACAGACAGACAGACAGACAGACAGACAGACAGACAGACAGACAGACAGACAGACAGACAGACAGACAGACAGACAGACAGACAGACAGACAGACAGACAGACAGACAGACAGACAGACAGACAGACAGACAGACAGACAGACAGACAGACAGACAGACAGACAGACAGACAGACAGATATAGATAGATAGATAGATAGATAGATAGATAGATAGATAGATAGATAGATAGATAGATAGATAGATAGATAGATAGATAGATAGATAGATAGATAGATAGATAGATAGATAGATAGATAGATAGATAGATAGATAGATAGATAGATAGATAGATAGATAGATAGATAGATAGATAGATAGATAGATAGATAGATAGATAGATAGATAGATAGATAGATAGATAGATAGATAGATAGATAGATAGATAGATAGATAGATAGATAGATAGATAGATAGATAAATAGATAGATAGATAGATAGATAGATAGATAGATAGATAGATAGATAGATAGATAGATAGATAGATAGATAGATAGATAGATAGATAGATAGATAGATATATAGATAGATAGATAGATAGATAGATAGATAGATAGATAGATAGATAGATAGATAGATAGATAGATAGATAGATAGATAGATAGATAGATAGATAGATAGATAGATAGATAGATAGATAGATAGATAGATATATAGATATATAGATAGATAGATATATAGATAGATAGATAGATAGATAGATAGATAGATAGATAGATAGATACAAACTTTCCTTAGTAAAAGTTGCTTAGATTTTATATTATCTCAGGAAATGTGTCAAACTTGCGCCGATTTCAGGTGGTTTGGGGGGGGGGGGGCATGCCCCCCCCCCCCTCTGGATCCGCCCATGCCTGTTACCGACTGCCTCTTAATCGCTGACGAAGGGTGGTACAATATACCCGAAAGCTCCGATTTTAATATTTTTCTTGTGGAGTAAGTTCCCTTTGTATTTAATCATCATCTGGGATCTCTGCGTGGTTTGGGCCCTTCCGGTCTGACCAGGGACTCCTCTGACCTTTCAAGAAGCCCCTCTTGTGTGTCAAGGGGCCATTCGGCCTGTGCATAGATCCTTCCGACCTGGCCAGGGACTGAACTGGCTGCTTTGTCAACCTGCCGACATGCTCAGGGGCCCTTCCGACCTGCCCAGGGGCCCCTGCAGTCTGGCTAGGAACTCATCCGGAATATTCAAGAAAGGCCAGGGACCGTTTCGGTCTAGCCAAGGGCCCCTCTGACTTGCCCAGGAGCCCCTCCGATCTGCCCAGCGACTCTTCTGGTCGGACTGCGCTGGCTGCTCTTTGTCGCCCTGCCAACATGCTCAGGAGGCCCTCCGACCTGCCCTGGGGCCCCTCCGTACTGGTTAAGGGTCAATTAGCACGATCCGGGCCCTTCTTACCCCCCCCCCCCAGGGGCCCTTTCGGTCTGGTCAGGGGCCCCTCCGATCTGCAAAGGGGCATTTTGAACTTTCCAGGGCCCCTCTGATCTGTCCAGGGGCCCTTCAGTTTTCTAAGGGGCCCTTCCGACCTGGCAAGGGACTGCACTGGCTGCTTTGTCGCCTTGCGACATGCTCCGAGGGCCCTCCGACCTGCCCTGGGGCCCCTCCGTGCTGACTAGGGACCCATTCGGTATGTTCAGGGGCCGTCCTTACCCACCTAGGGGGCCCTTTCAGTCTGATAAGGGGCCCCTCTAACCTGCACAGGGGCCCTTTGAACTTCTCAGGGGCCCTCTGAGGTCTGTCCAAGGGCCTTCCAACCTGCTCAAGGGCCCTTATGACCTGGGAAGGGACTGCGCTGGCTGCTTTGTCGCCCTGCCGACATGCTCAGGGGCCTCTCGACCTGCGCAGGGGCCCCTCTGTGCTGCGCAGGGGCCAATTCTACGTGTTCAGGGCCCCTCGGACCCGCTCAGGGCCCCTTTCGGTCTGACCAGGGGCCCTTTGACATGCACAGGGCTCTTTTGAACATCCAAGGGGCCCTCTGGTCTTTCAGAGAGGGTCCTGGTAGCCCTAAAGAGCATCTGAGGTGCTCTAAACTCTCTAAAGACCACGCTTCGCGTGGTAAAGGTCCCATGATACCGCGCTTTGTGCGGTCTCGTCGGCCCTTTTCAGCGCGCTGCGCGCGCCGAAAACGGCCCTCCGCCACCGAAAATGGCCCTCCTGGCCTCTAGGGGGGTGCAGCCGCACCCGCCGCCCCCCCTCTCCCTTGGCTACGTGCCTGGTTGTAGCGGCGTCAAATGACCTCTCACTGCGGTGGGAATGTACAGTTTGAGAGCTCTTCATAGAGGGGTCGCGGAATACGAGGTGAGGGCTGCCGGTGAATTCCTGGAACCAAACGCCTCCGGTAATGTGCTGGAGGATCCTGACTGTCCCGCTGAGTGGTGCTTTGATTTCAGTATTTGCCCAGTAACGCGTACTAATGGTAGCCATAACATAATATTTACATTTTGCAATGACAATGGAAGGTTGTGGTAGATCGGATTTTCCACTAGATTTGCGAGACTTCGAACCACAGAGCCGGTGTTAAAGGGACTGTCCCACCTTTGTGAAATTTGTCGAATCACACTTAATTGTATGTCTACATGTCAGGCGAGGTCAGCTGAACATGTTCGTGAACTTTTTCCCGAAATAAAATGCTTATCTTGGAAGGTATTCAACTTTTAGTTTTCAGCGGAAAGTTGGGTTGGTGACGTCATTTTTTTTTTAAATAAAGGGGAAATCCTTTGTGCTGCCAAATATATGGCACAATTTTTTGTCGACATCTATTGTGCAGAAAAAAAAACACCCGGTGTCTAGATTGGCTTAGATTGCGAACCACCCGGGGATCGAGAAATGAAAGACGAAAATATTCCAATGCTGATCTTAAAACAAGTCGACTATCATTACCAGTGGGGTAAAGAGACGACGCTGTCGGTTTAGAGGCCAAATTCAAATACACATTTGCATTCAAATACACATATACAAATACATACACAAAAACACAAAACAAATATATTTGAATAGAGGCCATACTCAAATACAACAATACAAATTTTACAGATGTCAAAATCAAACTCGAATATCTTTTTGATTAGATCATTGTGATTGTTTTAACTGCTACCATACTTAATTGCAATGCCTAGCCATACAAATGGCTATGTCAACTCAAATATAATGTTAAGGTGGGATAGTCCCTTTAAACTAGAATTTCAGTCCCGGTGACTAGCTGAGCTGTCTGGCGGTGGGGGCGGGTGGCTGAGCTGACGGAGGACGGGTGTCGTAAGAGTTATTGAAGCCGTGTGGTGCTGTGCGACCCGCCGGCTAACTTTTCATGACACCGCCAGCGTCGGCCGCCGCTCAGTCCGGAGTGGGCCGCCCTTGGCTCAGTCGGCCGCCGGGCAGCTGCCGACTGATATATACCGCTGCAAAGTTGGCCAACAAACTGCTCCCAGGGCTGCTGGTCGGCTCAAAACTTCATTATCTGATGGGGATATAAATATGTGACTGATTAAATATCACTGGCAGCTCCTCTATATAGTGCATCCCAAATTATCGAAGCATAAAAAAGTTTGAACGTCAAATGACCTTAGTTATCGTTGTAATCATGAACAAAAATAGCAAGGAACATCAATAAATTGATTACACAATGCTAAAGTTAGCCTTTTAATCACACTCACTTTAATTTGCTATATACATTTGGTCCACACCTATTGGTTGAGTGGGTTTCTGGCAAAGTATGCAATGAATTGGATTAATCCAATGGATGAATGATCCAGTCCAATTCATTTGTTTTGGATTGACTTGAATCGGAAAATTTGGCTTCGAATGGATTTGGATCAGACTGGATTCATGTTTCTTTGTTGAATATCTAACAGCCAATGGATTATTTTGGGAAGAGTATATTTCAAACAAAATAACTCATTGAAACAACTCTTCAGATCAATTTTTCACATTTCCAGTACCCCAGAACGGACTGGATTGGATCAGTCACCTTTGAAGAAGAAAAAAACTCATGGATTTGGAATGGACCTGGAGTAAGCCTTCATGGATTTTGATTGAACCTGGATTAAAACTTGATGAATTTGAATTGGATCAGACGTGTCAGTGGGTCGATTAATTCCATACTCTGGTTTCTGGAATCAAAGCTTTCCAATAAGCAGAGCTGGCAGGGGCGCAACCACCTACACGGACAGTACGGAATGTCCGTACCGTTTTTGACGGGCGCCGAAGTCGCCCCCGTACCATTTTTTTGTTGTTGTTGCAATTAGCACCGCAAACAGGACAGGCACCAGTGGCGTACAGAGTATACGGTCATTCAGGGCATGACATGGTCCTTTTGACCCGAGGCGCCCATGCAAAGCTGGCGCCCCTCCGATCAGTGACGGCGCCCCTCCGGCCTGTGCCGGCGCCCCTCCGGTTAGTGACGGCGCCCCTCCGGTCAGTGACGGCGCCCCTCCCGCCAGCGACGGCGCCCCTCCGGCTAGTGACGGCGCCCCTCCGACTAGTGACGGCGCCCCTCCCGCCAGTGAAGGCGCCCCTCCGGCCAGCAACGGCGCCCCTCCGGCCAGTAAAGGCGCCCCTCCGGTCAGTGACGGCGCCCCTCCGGCTAGTGACGGCGCCCCCTCCGGTCAGTGACGGCACCCCTCCGGATAGTGACGGCGCCCCTCCAACCAGTGACGGCGCCCCTCCGGCCAGTGACGGCGCCCCTTCGGCTAGTGGAGGCGCCCCCTCCGGTCAGTGACGGTGCTCCTCCGGCCAGTGACGGCGCCCCTCCAGCTAGAGACGGCGCCCCTCCGACCAGTGACGGTGCCCCTCCGGCCAGTGAAGGCGCCCCTCCGGCCAGTAAAGGCGCCCCTCCGGGCTACAACCAGTGACGGCGCCCCAGTGACGGACAGTGACGGCGCTTCTCCCGCCAGTGACCGCGCCCCCTCCGGCGAGTGACGGCGTCCCTCCGACTAGTAACTGCCCCTCTCCGAACCGTGACGGCGCCTCTCCGGCCAGTGACGGCGCCCCTCCGGCTAGTGACGGCGCCCCTTACGGCGATTGAAACCAGTTCAAATTAATTGATGTTAATGAAGTATCATACAAATTGCATGGCAGAGGCGGTTTTTTGGCGCGCGAGGGCCCTTTTCGGCGCGCGCAGCGCGCCGAAAAGGGCCGACGAGACCGCGCGAAGCGCGGTATCATAGGCTCTTTACTACACGAAGCGTGGTCTTTAGAGAGTTTAGAGGACTTCAGAGGCCCTTTAAGGCCACTAGGGCCCTCTCTGAAAGACTAGAGGGCCCCTTGGACGTTAAAAAGAACCCTGTGCATGTCAGAGGGGCCCCTGGCCAGACCGAAAGGGCCCCTGAGCGGGTCAGAGGGCCCCCTGAGCACGTCGAATGGCCCCCTGAACACGTCGAATGGGCCCCTAGCCAGCACAGAGGGGCCCCTGGGCAGGTTGAGAGGCCCCTGAGCATGTCGCCAGGGCGACAAAGCGGCCAGCGCAGTCCTTTGACAGGTCATAGGGGCCCCTGAGCAGGTTGGAGGGCCCCTGGACAGACCGGAGGGCCCCTGGGAAGTTAAGAGGGCCCCTGTACAGGCCAGAGGGGCCCTGACCAGACCCAAAGGGCACCTAGGTGGGTCAGAAGGGCCCCTGAACATGCCGAATGAGCCCCTAGCCAGCACGGAGGGGCCCCAGGGCAGGTCGGATGGCCCTCGGAGCATGTCGCAAGGCGACAAAGCAGCCAGTGCAGTCCCTTGCTAGGTCGGAAGGGCCCCTTAGAAGGTTAAAGGGCCCCTGGAGAGACCAGAGGACCCCTGTAAAGTTAAAAGGGCCCCTGCGCAAATCGGAGGGCCCCTGACCAGACCGAAAGGACCCCTGGGCGGGTGAGAAGGGCCCCTGAAAATGTCGAAGTGGCCCCTGGCCAGCACAGAGGGGCTCCAGGGCAGGTCGGAGGGCCCCTTGAGCATGTCGGCAGGGTGACAAAGCAGCCAGTGCAGGCCGACCAGAAGAGTCGCTGGGCCGATCGGAGGGGCTCCTGGGCAAGTCAGAGGGGCCCCTGTCTAGACCGAAAGGGTCCCTAGGCCGGTCGGAAGGCCTCTTGAACATGCCGTATGAGTTCCTAGACAGACTGGAGGGGCCCCTGGACAGGTCGGAGGGGCCCCTGAGCAGGGGCGGCGGATTGCGGGGGCAGGGTACCCAAAATTCCCCCCAGTCGAAAATCCTGGGGGGCAAAGGGTAGTTTTGCGCCCCCCCCGATATTTTAGCCTGATCAATCTGGGGGCAACATGACCCTTCCCCTCCCCAGGATTTGCATTTGAGGGGGGATTTTGTGTACCCTGCGCCCCGCAATCCGCCGCCCCTGCCCCTGAGCATGTCGGCAGGGCGACAAAGCAGCCAGTGCAGTCTCTGGCCAGGTCGGAAGGACCTCTGAACAGGCCGAATGGGCCCCTTGAAACACAAGAGGGGCTTCTTGGAAGGTCAGAGGAGTCTCTGGTGAGACCGGAAGGGTCAAAGCACGTAGAGATCCCAGATGAAGATTAAATACAAAGAGGACTTACTCCACAATACAAAATATTAAAAGCGGAGCTTTCGGGTATATTGTAACACCCTTCGTCAGGGTGCTACAATATACCCGAAAGATCCGATTTCATTTTTTCCTGTAGAGTAAGCCCTCTTTGTATTATATATATCACCCACCCAACATCATGTCTTTCCGCTTCGCGGATCCCAGATGAGTCCCTGAACAGGTCGGAAGGGCGTAGCAAAGGTCAGAGGGGCCCCTAGACGATCTGAAGGGACCTTGGGCCTTTCAACAGTAAGAATACAGTTGTACAGGGAATAACACACAAAATTTTCGCGCCGCTCCGCGACGCAATTTAACTACAAATTCAATTATATGCGGGTTAGGAAAAAAATCGGTCAGTTTCTCGGCGCATTTATGTGTTATGTTGCTACTTTCCTATATTATTGGGCAAAATGTTTCACTTTAGTATATTTTCCCCGCACTTTTAAACGCACAATATAGCAATTTTAGAGGTCCGCACCATACGCAATGCGACGCATTGATGAGAAAGCAACCCAGGGCATAAAACTTAAAATTTTCGCGCCGCTCTGCGGCGCAATTTGTTTAAGAGTTCCAGGTCTTGAACTTAACAAAAATATTCCATGTTAGTATAGCTGATTCCAAATTCGTGTCGCTGGTTCCAAAGTTGATGTGGCAGTTTTCTAACTCCAGCTCTTAAAAGTTGGTATGGCCCATGCCTTACCTGCCATACTGCATTTTCCAGCCTTGTAACGTGCCTTTTCATGCGTTTTTTTTGGGGGGGGCCTTTCAACACTTGGGAAGGGGCCCTTTCAACGCTCGGGAAGGGGCCCTTTCGAGGCGCCGCCCCTCCCTGGACGAAATCCTGGCTACGTGCCTGGTCATAACGAAGCCATCGTCATCGTCTTCGGTTCGTCGTAACTCTGAATTTAATTAATAACATTTTTACCTGCTTATCCTCTGCAAGGCCTACCGCCTATATTTTTTAGTTTTATCAGGCAAACCCGTAAAAAATCGCACTGCTTGGCGGCGCTAAATAACAAGTAACAAGATTTTCACCTACTATAATATGACAATCTACATGAAAAATTCTGCAAAGGCTTAAATACGCAGACAAAAATGGGGTTATTTTTCCCCATTTCAGCCGACCCCCCACTACAAAATTATCGGCGACGCCCTTGCGAGTTGGTATGAGATAAACGTTATTATTACTTATCTGTGTATATGCTACGGAATATCGCGTTTGTTTGTTTTTTTCTCCGAAAAAGAGGGAATTTCTTAATCCCGAATATCGAAATAGGGTGACCGACCCAAATCGGCGGAAGAAAAAATGGTGGTACTTTTTTGCCACAAAAGATGCCCCCCCACGGAGAGAGGTTAGATCCGCCAGTGGTCTCATATTGATTATGGGGATGGAGGCATTATTTTTCCGTACTACAGTAGATTACAGGTACATGCATACATACACTGCATCTACACAAATGACACATTTGTGATATTGCGAGTTCTTTTTAGCGATGACGCCCCCTTGAGCAATGGCGCCCCCAACGCCAATTTGCCCGTACCACTTTTTTGGACGTGCGCTGTGTGGATCCTAAAAAAATATGTCAAACAAAATGAAAGTATGAAACATGAGCTGTGTAGGTAATATTATACATATTCTGATAACTTTTGTGCATCAGCTACACCAATTTGTTTGGCAGCAGGTAGTTTCACAGATGCATGCATCTGTGATCCCGATAGATCTCGCATCAGATCCGATAGATCCGGCATCAGAGCGAAGCGCAGGCTTAATTGCTCTCAGACGAATAACGGCCTCTTAACCTTCGCCCTACGGGAGCTTTTTCACCTTCACCCTACGGGGTGGGGGGGGGGCTGACAGGCCCCCCTGTTTACTTCCAAAACCAAGCAACTTAGAGCAATGCGGTAAGAACCAGCATGTTGCCTGTCATGAGAGGAATATAACAAACAGTATGTGATTTTTAGGTTTCCGGTCAACGGGTGACCTTCCAGGTCAAGTGAATGACCTCGGATTTACCACGTCCAAAACAGCGATTTTTCTCTTCATAAAACTTACTAATTAGAAATTGATAAATATAAATAAAAGGGCATGTTCCTAGACCAGTTTTGGCTCAGAAATACAGAAAAGGTAATTATTTGTTCGTATCTTGTCAAAAAAATCAAAAAAAGTGATTAAAAAAATGACGTCATCACTTTCTTACACTTAGGGAGCCATCACTCAGTCAAAAATGAAGATATTGCTTTGAAATTTGGTATGAATATTTTCCATGCTTAGTTCTCTCAAATATATTCCGGTTTTTCTAACATCTTTGAAAATTTTGATTTTGTGGGGATTTTTTTTTTAAAAGATAATTTTAGGGGTGAAAAACCCAAAATTTTACAAATCCGAGATCGCCATTTTGAAGAGAATGCCATTTTGTATCTTTGGTGAATTGCGTTTGTAATTTTCTTCAAAACTCAGTTTTCTACCATTTTTCAAATATTTATCGTTTTTTCACCAACATGACGTCATCAAAACATGATTATTTCCCAAACTAATCAACTTATTTCAATTACATTTTACAGCTTACGTATAATTGCTGTAAACTCAGCTAACAAAAATGTCAGCAAGATGCGCCGCATGTGTAAAAAGTTATTCAAGAAAACCTCAGGTGGGCCTGTCAGTCCCCCCCCCCCCCCGTAGGGTGAGGAGCGCCATTTATTCATTTATTTGACTTCAGCTGACCATTCCACTCATCATGGGATGGATATTCATTGGTCATCGTCATACATATAACATCACGAGATTGAACTATAGAGTGCTAAAAACGTCGTACTATTTGCAGATAATGAATGCAAAGTGAAAGTGACAATGAACTAATAAAAACACTGCGTAAACGTTGCAATGATGCGACACATGTATGATGTTTAGTTGTCACCTCGCACTACCGACTTAGCCCATCGCTTAAATGAACTCTGGGTTGACTCGAATAGAGAACCGTGACTTCCTACGTTAAAACGGTTGTACAGCTGACTCGCACGATATACACATGTCGTTTACCATGGTTAGTTCGCGGACGAGTCAAAGACAGTTGATCTGATTGACGTGTCTCGCGTTCACGTACCTCTCGATTAAACTTAAGCTGCGAGGCTAAACAATGCGGCTGACGAGTAGATAGCACACTGTACATCATACATAGGTAGAAATATTTTACAAATTGGCGTGATTAAGCCAGCCATCCTAGATCATAGATAACATCTGAAATGTGATCAAACTTCCGGCGGTTTGAGATTACCCTTGCGGCAAAATGAAACACCTTTTGAGCTAAATTCTCACTACTTCCGTTCCCGTACACTTGCACACAGTACCGCAGATGAGATAGTACAAGAGAGTCAATAAGACGAGGCATAACTCGTACAGGCAATACATGTCGGGCATGGGAAAGACCTACGAGTATACCGAAACATCGATTAGTCACCTTTCTGACGTGTAGGCTCCACGAAAGTGTGCTGTCCATAATCACACCTAGGTTTTTAACGTGACTTAAACTCGTCAAACATTCACCTTTAAACGTAACTTTTGGTGGCTCAGGGATTCGGTCGAGTTGTCGACGGTCCCCGCAAAGCAACAGTTCAGTTTTAGCCGCGTTGATTAGCATGCCATTTTGCAGGAACCAAGCACTTGCGATGTCTAAGACCTTTGCCAAAGCTCGCTGCATTTCAGGCAAACTATTACAAGGACCAGTAATCACTATCTGGCTGTCATCGGCACAGCGTACAGTAGTGACGCGGAATCCATCGATTGCATTTGGTATATAACAATTAAAGTCATTTGCTGCAATGTTATACAGCAATGGCCCGAGACATGTGCCCTGGAATGTTCCTATAGTAATACAGGGTGGGCCAGAAATAAGTAGGCCGAAGTTTGCTCTCATAAAATCTTTATTTTTTGTCATAAAGTAAAAAATCGGGTGTTATTATATTGACAATAAAATGGCACGACAGATAAACGGCCCATGACGGCACTGCCTGACATACACTAGTCGTCCTGACACATCACATCAGGTGCTCGATATGCGCACCCCGACGCTCCTTCACTAGCGGTAGACGGACGTCCTTGAGGTGCAGAACTGCTCTGTCGATCATGTCCTCAGTAAATCGGGCCTCTTCACGGATGATCGCGTCCTTCAGCTCCGTCGTGGTCTTCAGTCTCCCATATATATTTCAAATACCCCCACATGAAAAAGTCTAGCGGGTTGAGATCCGGACTGTAAGGGGCCCATGGGATCGTCGACTTGAGGATGATGTGCCGTTCTTGGAAATGTCTTCGCACCCAGTCGAGTGACTCTCGAGCGGTATGTGGCGTCGCGCCATCTTGCTGGAACCATTCACGACTGCGCGGTGGTCGTCTCCTCCCCAGACATTTCCAATAAGGTCACACCAACCTCAAGTCGACGATTCCACGGTCCGGATCTCAACCCGCTGGACTTTTTCATGTGGGGGTATTTGAAAGATAGAGTGTATACGGGAAGACTGAAGATCACGACGGAGCTGAAGGACGCGATCATCCGTGAAGAGGCTCGATTTACTGAGGACATGATCGACAGAGCAGTTCTGCACCTCAAGGACGTCCGTCTACCGCTAGTGAAGGAGCGTCGGGGTGCGCATACCGAGCACCTGATGTGATGTGTCAGGACGACTAGTGTATGTCAGCCAGTGCCGTCATGGGCTGTTTATATGTCGTGCCATTTTATTGTCAATATAATAACACCCGATTTTTTACTTTATGACCATAAATAAAGATTTTATGAGAGAGAAAAAAAACTTCAGCCTACTTATTTCTGGCCCACCCTGTAGGTCGTGATTCAGAAACATCGATTTGATTTTCCCCCGCGATTTGCCGAACTTGGAAGCCATTCGCCGCCGCGGGCGGTGTGAGACCCATTAGTGAGTCTGGGGTGTAACCTCATGGCACCGCATTTTTCCACAAATGGGACAACCTTGTCTGGATCGGCATCGTAGTAAATCCAGTTGCGTACTGAAGGTTCCACAAGTTATATGTAACTACGGAACGCCGGTTACAAATATCCTTTATGGTATTTCACTTATAAAGTAGACGAATAACGATATAAGATTTCCAATAATCGCGTCAATGCTGAGGTATTAAATTGAATGAGAAGTAGATGAAAAGGAACAAGTATAAACTAATATATTTAACCTATCTTTTCATCACGAAGAGGGTGTTAATCCTCCTAGGCAAAACTTGCATTGATTCTAAGTTGGATATAGGCACCTACTATTACTACTATACTACTAAATTCGCAAACTCGTGTGAGTTTTAACTTTTTTCTCCCGGAATGTCTGGGTCAGAATTGAATGACAGAAGTTTATTCGGAATGTGCGCAACACTAGCAGCCATTTTTTTGTGCGCCTCTACAGCGTGTGGTTATGTGATATCTTATCCGCTGCAAGGGTGTAAGTTTTCTCATTAACTACGCCTTGTGAAATGGCATCAGTCCGAAGAGCGTCGTTCGCCCGCTGTTTTGTAACACCCACACGCTGAATGCGACAGAGCAACGAACTTCGCAGGCGTGTCTCTGGCAGCCAAATAGGTACTGAACAATACATATTTGCCGCGTGAGCCTCACTCCATTTGCAGGAACTATTTTAGGAACTATTTTAGGACTGCTGATGAATATATCGATGCGGTGCAAGCGAATTACACTCGATAATGAGGCTAACGCCGGTCCAGAGCACTGGACAGAAAGGACGGTAGCGATGACACTGGTTGAAACATTTTAAGTGTTCCCGTTTCAAATGATGTAGATAACTAGAACCCCCGACCGAAAGCTGATGGACGCCGGATCTGCGGTTGAGTTTAACCAAGAATGCATTATATATATATATATCATAGATATATATGTCATAGATATAGAATATTAGTTCGGTAAAGTTAATTCAATTAGGCATATACATTTCCTCGTTCGACGCATTTCGAATGTATTTAAACATTCATTTTCAAGAACAAAATATGATACATTCGGAGGTTGCAATTGTCATATTGTTGTTTTCGAATATAAAATTAGCACTCTGGGGTACAAAGCAACACACTCCACACACACACACACACACACACGCACACACGCACACACGCACAAACGCACACACGCACACACGCACACACGCACACACGCACACACGCACACACGCACACACGCGCACACGCGCACACGCGCACACGCGCACACGCGCACACGCGCACACGCGCACACGCACACACGCACACACGCGCACACGCGCACACGCGCACACGCGCACACGCGCACACGCGCACACGCGCACACGCGCACACGCGCACACGCGCACACGCGCACACGCGCACACGCGCACAGGCGCACAGGCGCACAGGCGCACAGGCGCACAGGCGCACAGGCGCACAGGCGCACAGGCGCACAGGCGCACACGCGCACACGCGCACACGCGCACACGCGCACACGCGCACACGCGCACACGCGCACACGCGCACACGCGCACACGCGCACACGCGCACACGCGCACACGCGCACACGCGCACACGCGCACACGCGCACACGCGCACACGCGCACACGCGCACACGCGCACACGCGCACACGCGCACACGCGCACACGCGCACACGCGCACACGCGCACACGCGCACACGCGCACACGCGCACACGCGCACACGCGCACACGCGCACACGCGCACACGCGCACACGCGCACACGCGCACACGCGCACACGCGCACACGCGCACACGCGCACACGCGCACACGCGCACACGCGCACACGCGCACACGCGCACACGCGCACACGCGCACACGCGCACACGCGCACACGCGCACACGCGCACACGCGCACACGCGCACACGCGCACACGCGCACACGCGCACACGCGCACACGCGCACACGCGCACACGCGCACACGCGCACACGCGCACACGCGCACACGCGCACACGCGCACACGCGCACACGCGCACACGCGCACACGCGCACACGCGCACACGCGCACACGCGCACACGCGCACACGCGCACACGCGCACACGCGCACACGCGCACACGCGCACACGCGCACACGCGCACACGCGCACACGCGCACACGCGCACACGCGCACACGCGCACACGCGCACACGCGCACACGCGCACACGCGCACACGCGCACACGCGCACACGCGCACACGCGCACACGCGCACACGCGCACACGCGCACACGCGCACACGCGCACACGCGCACACGCGCACACGCGCACACGCGCACACGCGCACACGCGCACACGCGCACACGCGCACACGCGCACACGCGCACACGCGCACACGCGCACACGCGCACACGCGCACACGCGCACACGCGCACACGCGCACACGCGCACACGCGCACACGCGCACACGCGCGCACGCGCGCACGCGCGCACCCGCACCCGCACCCGCACCCGCACCCGCACCCGCACCCGCACCCGCACCCGCACCCGCACCCGCACCCGCACCCGCACCCGCACCCGCACCCGCACCCGCACCCGCACCCGCACCCGCACCCGCACCCGCGCACGCACACACACACACACACACACACACCCGCACCCGCACCCGCACCCGCACCCGCACCCGCACCCGCACCCGCACCCGCACCCGCACCCGCACCCGCACCCGCACCCGCACCCGCACCCGCACCCGCACCCGCACCCGCACCCGCACCCGCACCCGCACCCGCACCCGCACCCGCACCCGCACACACACACACACACACACACACACACACACACACACAGACAGCCCACACAGACCACACAGCCCACACAGCCCACACAGCCCACACAGCCCACACAGCCCACACAGCCCACACAGCCCACACAGCCCACACAGCCCACACAGCCCACTCAGCCCACACAGCCCACACAGCCCACACAGTCCACACAGCCCACACAGCCCACACAGCCCACACATCCCACACATCCCACACAGCCCACACAGCCCACACAGCCCACACAGCCCACACAGCCCACACATCCCACACATCCCACACAGCCCACACAGCCCACACAGCCCACACAGCCCACACAGCCCACACAGCCCACACAGTCCACACAGTCCACACATCCCACACAGCCCACACAGCCCACACATCCCACACAGCCCACACAGCCCACACAGCCCACACAGCCCACAGCCCCACATCCCCCAACCCCTTAGCCCCGCAGCCCCGCAGCCCCGCAGCCCCGCAGCCCCGCAGCCCCGCAGCCCCGCAGCCCCGCAGCCCCACAGTCCCACAGCCCCACAGTCCCACAGTCCCACAGTCCCACAGCCTCACAGTCCCACAACCCCACATTCCCACATCTCCACAGCCCCACATCCCCACATCCCCACATCCCCACATCCCCACAGTCCCACAGTCCCACAGTATCACAGCCCCACAGCCCAACAGCCCCACAGCCCCACAGCCCCACAGCCCCACAGCCCCACATCTCCACAGCACCACAGCACCACATCCCCACATCACCACAGCCCCACATCTCCACAGCACCACCATCACCACAGCCCCACAACCCCACAACCCCACAGCCCCACATATCCACAGCACCAAGCCCCACAGCCCCACAGCCCCACAGCCCCACAGCACCACAGCACCACAGCACCACAGCACCACAGCACCACAGCACCACAGCACCACAGCACCACAGCACCACAGCACCACAGCACCACAGCACCACAGCACCACAGCACCACATCACCACAGCACCACAGCACCACAGCACCACAGCACCACAGCACCACAGCACCACAGCACCACAGCACCACAGCACACACGCACACACGCACACGCGCACACGCGCACACGCGCACACGCGCACACGCGCACACGCGCACACGCGCACACGCGCACACGCGCACACGCGCACACGCGCACACGCGCACACGCGCACACGCGCACACGCGCACACGCGCACACGC
>JAXIVJ010019710.1:5000-12500 GCA_036785665.1 Chirona hameri | reverse complement strand
CAGGGTCCCCTCACGTCGACCGAGGTCTCGCCAGACTTGCCGAGGGCCACTCAGGCATACCAAGGGACACTCACGCATTCCGAGGGCCACTCAGGCATACCAAGGGTCACTCAGGTATTCCGAGGGCCACTCAGGCATACCGAGTGTCACTCAGTAATACCGAGGGCCACTCAGCCCAAGCGAGAGCCACTCAGACCAACCGAGGGTCCCTCAGGCCCACTCAGGGCGCCATCACGCCGACCGAGGTCCCCTCAGGCATACTGAGGGCCACTCAGGATGACTGATGCCCCCTCAAGCCGACAAAGGGTCCCTCTGGCCGACAAAGAGCCGCTCGCCCCCTCAAGCAGGCCAAAGTTCCCTCAAGTCGACCAAGCCCCCCCCCCCTCCCCAGTCGACCGAGGACCCTCAGCCCGATCAGGCTGACTGATGCCCCCTCAGGCTGGCAAGGGAACCCTTAGGCCAAACAAAGGCTCCTTAGGCTGACTGGGACCCCTCGGATGGACGAAGGACTCCTTCAAGTCGACGGGGTGTCCCCTCAGGTCGACTGAGGTCCCCTCCAGGCCCAACGAGGCTCGCTCAGGCTGACCGAGGGCTCGTCAGGTCAACTAAGGACCGCCTCAGGTTGACCTCAGTTAACTTGGAACTGGAAGAGCCATGAACCCCTAGGCCCCCCTGGCCACGATGACCCGATACCCTTTGATGACTTGATCCCCTCGATGTTCCTCCGTATCAAACTATTATTTTAGCACGGATGCTGGATACGTAGGATATTGCAATATAAGGGAGCCAAAAAGGCTGCATAAACCTTCAGCCTTCAGCCTCATTTCAGGCCAAAAAAAATAATAGATCAAATTCCATTGAACACCATTTAGACAGAGCACTCCGAGTCTCCGATCGCTAATTCGTCATTCTCACCCTCCGCTATTCGCTAATCTGAACGCTTGAACCTTGTATCTACGGACTTGTTAGCAGAAGAGAATCCATGCTACCATGGGCATCCATGCTGCCATGCTGCCATACCATACCCATGGGCGTCGCCACCACTACGGACAGTACAGGTAGTGTCCGTACAAGTTGGCGAACCTCCAAAAACTTGTACGGACTGTCCGTACAAGTTTGCGGAACCATTTGAAGGTGCAGAATTACGAGATATCGATACCTGGAATGTTTATATTCTAATTATCTTCAGATGGACTATTTGTGAGGAATCGTGACGAATTACCCCTATTCATGGAACTTATTGCTCAACAGAAAAAAGCGTCTTATTGTCCCCTCCCCAACCTGAACGCACAAATGGCCAGTTGGAATGAAATGTTAACATTTTTCGTCTGGAGTTCGGAATAGGAGTATGTGCGAAAATGGCAAGTGGCATTGACATTTTGCCCTTGTCATTGCTAAAACGTTTAGCCGTTTAGTGAACGGTGCTTGATGTGAAAGCGGGTACTGAAAGTTTGAGGACGATATTGGCGGTAGTTTACAAGATATTGCGAAATACGCGAGGGAGCAAAACAAAATACTCTCGTGTCGTGTTGGTCCAGTAACATAAATTGTCAGGCCGTAATTTTACTGAACTGTATTTGGCTTCCTCCTGGCGCTCACAACACTGATGCACGCGCGTTTTATTTTACGTGGATCCAAGCACAACATGACAAATTTGCGTTCAAACAACGTCCCAGGGCAAAGAATCTAAAAATGCATGTTTTCCCTTTTTTTGCTACTTGTACTAGCCCAGCACAGGTCTAGACCGCGCCGTGCTGGGAGGAGGGCGTTTGGATGTGCTTCCTACATTTTAAGAAATGCAAGGAACAAACGGGAGAACTAGAGAGCTCCTTCAAGTAGACGAGAGCTCCTTCAAGAGTTTCGTGATGCTCTGCACGTTAAGGTCTCATAGAAAGCAAAGTCATTAGATGGTTTGGTTGGTCGCACGGCTGCATCAAAGCCAAGCGCTCCCGGTGCTAGCTAAATACGTGTGACTGATACCAGTGTTTATCTCGAAGAGATGCGTCTCCCCATGTGGAACATGTTACATGACAAACCTGGGCCAACAAATGACCTTGACCTGGGGTCATATTTTGAACCTGACCCGATCCGGTCATCATAAGTACGGTTCGGATCGTATTGACGAGGCAAACACGATGGCGTTAAAATTATGACCCTGTCTTTATTAGGTAAAACGTTATGCAGTATACACGAACAACTTTTGGGAAGAAAATGCCAACATGACCTTTGGTTACCTCTGGAGCCTAAACTATGGAGTATTGAACTTGTATAAAATTTGAGGACACCTAAGCGATAGCATTTTTCAAGAGCTTTCGATTACGTTTCTCCGTTTGTTCCAAGCTATCATAGTTCCTGAGATATTTGGGGTGTTTCTGGAGCGACGTCCTAAACTTGGTAATTTGACCTTTGATGATCTCTGGTGACCTTAATTTTGACGCGAGCGAAAATGTCACCAGCGTAGAAACCAGGAGGTTGTTAGGCCATGGTCGCCCCACTTTCAGCGATTTTGTTTTGCTAAAAATACTTGACTAAATTATCCAGATATACCCCTGCAAAAGATCACGTCAGATCACCCCTCCCCCCGCTCCGGGCGGATCTAGCCGTGTTTTGTTTTGTTTGAGGGGGGGGGGAATCCATCGCCGTATTCCCACGAGAAGTGGTTGAGCGGGGGGGGGGAGGGTAGAGCGCGTCGGCAACCCGTCGGCAACTGAACGTCCGGCCGTGGTGTGTCCGTACAAGTTTTGAAACCGTGGCGACGCCACTGAACTTACCCATTATATCCTAATAGAAAAGTAGTCGCAGATGGAATCACAATGCTCATCATATACTTCTAAGATGGAATACTCCTAAGATGGAGTCACATCTTGATATGATGAAATACGCAAAATTCAAAACAGAACAATCTGTACGGGTAGTCCTAGAAATTTTAGAAGGGCACACATTTTGGAAAACATTGGGGGGGGGGGGGGTCCGGAGCACCATTGGGGGGGGGGGGCTCAGCTCAGCATTGGGAGGGGGCTCGGTCCCTCCCAATGAGATATAAAGTTCCGCCCCTGGCATTTAGTATTCATTTGATGCGAGTACCATACTTGGCTTCAACCGAGTCATGCTATGCCGTGTTTTACGGTGTTATGGCCAATGTTTCAGGTATGTTTTTATGAATTTATAGTTATACGATCGTACGCAACCAAGTGAGCTGGCAAACCAATGCATTTAGAACACACGCATTTTTCAGAGAAAAAAGGTTTATCTCTTATATATATATAAGTTAGTTATTTAGTTAGTTATTTTGTTTGTTAGTTAACTGTTGCCAAATTAAGGTCCATTAACACGCGCACTGCCGGGGTTCGCGCCAACCACGAACTGCCGGGTGGGGATGATTTCCCGCCCCCCCCCCCCCCTCCTCCCCCTAATATTTAAAAAAAAACTCGCAACGCAGCGACCAGCGGAAAACGATGGTAGATAGCTCGAGAAGAGTTCTATCGAAAGTACTTAGTTAATTTGTAGGTCAAACGTTCGAAAGATAATAGATTTTTCTGCTGTCGCTAAGGTTCCATCGGAATTGACCTAAGGTCAATAGTTAGGTCAGCAGAAGCCATTTAATTTGAAACATTCTAATAATTGCTAAATTGTTTAAAAACACTTTCTACAGACGCACGATCGAGTAAAACAGATTTTACCATTGTCTTGTTCTCGTTGAGACGCATCGAATGATATATTGGGTGACTCAGTTAGGCCATATCCAAAAATTGGCCTGACTTGAGGTCAGGGTCAACTCTTACATCAAGTGATTTGTCTCGACAAGCCGAATACAATGGTGAAAACCCCATTGGTCTACCTTGATTTGGTAAATATTTATTGAAGTAAAACCTTCGTGACCTGGGGGGGTCACCTGAATTGACCTCGTAGAGGTCAAAGAACAGAAATGTCAGGAGTCCCTGGTCAAACCGGAAGGGCCAAAAGCACGTAGAGATCCCAGATGAAGATTGAATACAAAGAGAACTTACCCTACAAGACAAATGTTAAAAGCGGAGCCTTCGAGTATATTGTAACACTCTTCGTTAGGGTGTTACAATATACCCGAAAGCTCCGATTTTAATTTTTCTTGTAGAGTAAGCTCTCTTTGTATTTTATATATATATCACCCACTCCAGATCATGTCTTTTCGCTTCGCGGATCCCAGATGAGTCCCTGAACAGGTCGGAAGGGCGTTCAAAAGGTCGGAGGGGCCCCTAGACGATCTGAAGGGACTCTGAGCCTTTCAACAGTAACAATGCAGTTGTCCAGGGAATAAAACTAAAAAATTCGCAGCGCTCCGCGGCGCAATTTAACCACAAATTCAATTGTGTGTGGGTTGGAACAAATAGTCCTGTTTCTCGGCGCATTTATGTGTTATGTTGCTACTTTCCTATATAATTGGGCAAAATAGTTAACTTTATAACTTTTTACCGCACTTTTAAACGTACGATATAGCATTTTTAAAGGTCCGCACCATACGCAATGCGACGCATTGATGAGAAAGCATATCAAGGGCAAAAGACTATAAAAAAAAATTGACGCGCAATTTGTTTTTTGTTGTTTTGTTCCAGGTCTTGTTGCAATTTGTTCCAGGTCTTGAGCTTCAAAAATATTCCAAATTGGTACAGCTGATTCCAAATTAGTGTCGCTGGTTCCAAAGTTGATATGGCAGTTTGCTATTTCCAGCTCCTAGCAGTTAGTATGGCCCAGGCCATACCTGTCATATTGTATTTTCTATCCTTGTAACGTGCCTTTCATCCGTTTTGTTTGGCCCTTTTAACGCTTGGGAAGGGGACCCTTTCAACGCTCGGGAAGGGACCCTTTCGAGGCGCCGCACCCCCTGGACGAAATCCTGGTTACGTGCCTGCTACGACTCCTAGTAGCCGAATAATTGCTTGGAGGCACACGCTCACAAAACAAAATCAACACTTGCGCAGGGTGGCAACACCACTGGCCCGTGTGATGCCCACAAAACCTAAAATACGTCGCCTGGAAGGTGATTTGTTTAGCACTCAGGGAGGTGTACCGGAACAACCGTGATCGCCGCTGCATGGGGTGTATAGGTTTAACGGAACACCCTTGATAACCGCTGCATGGGGTGTCGAGGTGTCGCAATAGTCGTGCGTGGGGTGTCGATTGACGCCTCAGTCGGACGTATTGCAGGAGTTCGTTCCCCACTGGGAGAGGTGTAACGGTCGCCGCTGCTTGGGGTGTCGTGACGCAGACGCATGGCGGGCGGCGGCCGCCGCCGGGCGCCGGCTCAGAGACGTGTCGCAACTCGCAAGACTCATGCCAATCTGAGCACTCTGACCTGACTCTGACCACTCGCGCCAACCTTCCCAATCTGAGCAACTAAAAATTAGTACATTTCCGTGCAAAACCATTATATTAACAAAACCGTTACTTATTGTAAACAGATCCATGTATCAACATCAGCATCACAAATCAGCATCATCAGGCATACTCATAAATAATCATAGTTACTATGGATCAACAGTCAGCTACGTATATTCATATGTTTATAGAAGCTTGGTCGGTGCAGCTCCGACTGGATAAGCAATACAATTGGTTGCGACGGGAGGGCATGAAACATATAGACGCTATCATACCTAATGTTTATCGATCACAAATTCACAACTAACTACATTTCTAAGATCAAAAGAACGCACGAAGGAACGCACTCACAACTCAGAATTAGGTACTTATAACTCCGATCACGACAGCACGATTGGCAGCCTTTCGCAACTCAACGGCAACTTGAACACTGCCAACGGTCGACGCACGCACTCTGCACAACCTACCGCGGCCAAGGTCACGGCGCAACTGAGCGGGCGCGGCGGCGCGGCCGGCCGGCAGTGATGTGCGCGCGCAGCCAACGCCGTGCCGCCGTCTGCGTGCGTCTGGGACACGACACCCCCAAGCAGCGGTGACCGTCACACCTCTCCCAGTGGTGAACGAACTCCTGCAATACGCCCGGCTGAGGCGTTAATCGGCACCCCCGCATGAGTATTGCGACACCTCGACACCCCATGCAGCGGTGACGAACACACAATGCGATGGTGGTCGGCACTGACACACCACGCAGGTGTCTGACATGGGAGTAGATAGCGAAGCATCAACAATGACACCCCATGCATGAGTTAATTTCCAACTTAACCCCTGTGGCAGGAGTTGACACCCGGGTCGTGTGTAGCGATTTTGTGAGTGCAGAACACCCGGGCCTCAGATGGCGACCATTGCCTGGCACGGAACGGAATCGTTGGTTGAGCGGCGTTCGCCCGCTGATGCCTCAGTAGCAGGGCTGAACGTGCGGAGGCGGTGAGGCGGCAGGTCGGCCGGGCTTCAGTCGGCTCGTAGTGGTTTGCTGTAGTATTGTAAACGTACAGACCGGTGGCTGGCGGGTTGAAGAGCCGGAGTATTTCGGTGATATGCCATAATGCAATGTACTGCGATGTGCAAAATGGGAATCACTCATACTTCTTTTTTAAATGGCAACCAATACATATTTCAAAGCATATTCTTCCCAGATAATAGGTGAGGCCCGGCCTCAGTTGCCTCATATGACGAGCCGCCACTGTACATTTGTAAAATCTTAAGACGAGCAAGAAAACCAAAACAATGATAGCGACGTTTACGATGAATCTCTGTACCAAATTTGAAGTCTGTATCGTCTAGAACGACTAACCTATTGATTTTCAAAGACAAAAATTGGCCACGTTATATGGTATTACCAATTACCATACATAATTCATGCAGTAGCGTACTCAGGGTTCACTCCAGGAGGGGGGCAATTTTTGCTCAGGGGGTATAAGGTACTCCCACCAAAAAAAAATCACCGGATTTGGCCCACTATATTTTTAGAGGGGCATATTTTAAGAATTTGTAATCTTTAAACAAATATAAAAATAATTCATTTTTTTCGACCAAAGGGGGCACGTACGGACCTTCCGGGGGGGGGGGGGCAATTGCTCCGTTTGTCCCCCCCCCCTTGGGTACGCCTATGAATTCATGGCATTCAGCTTTTGCCTTGCACTTAAATTTACACAAATAAGTTTTAAGGTCATTTTTCGCGTTCTAGACGTCAACTAAACCAATACACATATATGACAACGCCTAATGAACGTAATCGGCAGTTCGACGTCATGATCTCGGATGGCCTTGGCCTGACCCAAGGTCATCAAAAGCTTAGAATGGTACTTAGAAGTGTCAGACACAAGAATCATGCCGATTTATTGACTACTGATGCGTTTCATAACGCTATTTTGTACAGAAAATGCTTCATGCGAGACCTTCATGGCACGGTCAATCATGTATGCTCTGACTTGACCTGCGACGTCATCAGTGACCCCTAGGTCAACACATGGGTTTCCTTCGACAATGTGTCCAGGCCTATGCCGTTATTTGCTTTTAATCGGTTCAATAGTTACAGAGATACGAGGAGGAGGCAAAAATATCCCCGCCAGAAGTCGCGTTATCGAAAAT
>JAXIVJ010019709.1:0-17886 GCA_036785665.1 Chirona hameri | reverse complement strand
CACGGTAAGAAAGGGACACGTACTGAAGGTGTATATGCTACTTTGCGCGAACTACTCAAAAGCGTATGGTCAGGATTTTGATAAGCCGTTAAAATAAGCATGTTGCTCAGAAACCGGTGTGCAGTGAAGTTATCCCAATAGTAAACGAAATATTCAAAGATACCTATATGGCCACACTACTAAGAGCACAACGACGAGACAACAAGAGCACTACAGCGACTGTGGTGCGCAAATTCATGCCAGACGTCGAGATTAGTGGCCAGGACATTGTCCACTCATACAGGATCGCTAAAGGTAAAAAGATTGTTTGTAAGTTTAGTCGCTGTGGTAAAGGCTCTGCACGTGACAACATCTATGAGAAACGAGCCTCCTTGCGCACAGATGAGTCAGGCCAGCCTAGAGATGGGAACGATCAGCTTTTTGTGAATGAGATGGTTAGTGCGAAAACGCAAGCAGTTCTCATGAAACTACGCGCGGCGAAGAAAGCCGGTACCATATACAGTGTGTTCACTAACTATGGTCACGTCTACGCCGAAATGTTCGAACACGGACACAAAATTCGTGTGCGAAATCAGCGCGACATCGACAACATCTTGTCTGGAAACTGTTAGAATGACGACCACAGGAGTAGTACTGGACGCGCCCCTGTGCGCGGTCAGCGTGGGCGAGAGACAGGGATGCCGGTATGTTTCGGCTACGCGCCACCCTTCAGCTGCCATGCGATAGATCACTTTGGTTTCGTCCGATGCTTGCATGGATATTGGACGTACTGTGCTAGAATGAGCCGAAATGGCAGACTTGGTTTTCTGTACACCATTCATATATTGCGTAGTGTAGGTTGGTCCGTGTCGTGGATGTACTGTACCAGAATGAGCCGAAATGACAGACATCGTTTTCTGTACACCATTCATATATTGCGCAGTGTATGTTGTCCGTATCGTGTATGTTCAATGTGCATGATCAGTGTTATCGTATTATGCACCATAGGAGGTAAATGACACACTCGAGATATGAGGTCACAGGCAGAACTGCTTTATATTTAAAGGTCCTAACGTTTAACGTTCGAGGCTTATGGCAGAATGTAAAACGAAGGGCAATATTTCAGTTTTTGCATTTAAAATATCCTTCACATGTGGTTATACTGCAGGAAGCTCATTCAAGGCCACAATACGTGATTTATTGGAGGGCTGAGTGGGGTTCTGATGTCTTTTGCACGCATGGAACAAGTGGAAACGAATGTGGCGTGTCTGTGCTAATGCCAAGGTCATTTTGCGGCAAAGCCACTAAGCTACATAATGATAGCGACGGTCGTATGCTAATTATTAGTCTAGAGTGTGATGCATTTAAAGTTGCTCTTTTCGCGTTATATTCACCTACCCAAGGACATGCTGAAGAACAGCAAAAGTTCTTCCATTCGTTACAATGCCAATTGAGACTTGTGTCATCGGAAGAGAGCAACTTTATTGTGCTATGCGGTGACTTCAATGTTCACCTGAGCAAGCTTGATTCCGACAAACGTAGGTTTAGACGTACAGCTGCGTCGAGGTTGTTAGCAAAAATTCTTGCCGAATTTAGACTGCGAGATGTGAAATTTACTTAACGCAGACGCAGAGAATGCGGGTGTGCTAATATTACACCGAGGCAAGGCCAGACCATTACAACAAATCAAATGATGCGACTGGTATTCAATGGGCCTAAAAAGTACCATACCAACCGCGCAGAATCGATGGGTAGAGGAAGGCGTTGATTTCCGCGAGTCATGGCCGCACATATACCGGCTGCCATTCAGCATCACAGCCTCGACAAAACTGCAAACTCTGCAGTATATAATTACTCACAGGTTTTTTCCGACAAAGAAATATATATTTTCGAGAACAGTAGTAGATGACCCATTTTGTGACGAATGCGGTATGGTAGACACTTTGATGCATTACTTTGTCTCATGTCCAGAAACTCGAATGCTTTGGAGGACTCTATTTAGACATATCAATGATAAATTACCAGCGGGACAACGGTGCATACCAAGAAATACGGACTTATTGTTTGGGGGTATAAGCACAAGGCTATCAACACAATCATGTTAATTACCGAACAATTTATAGCAACGCAAAAGTTCACAGATAGCTCCATCACTTACAACGCCCTTAAGAGTACGCTACGCAAACATGTTGAAATGGAAAAAGAAATCGCAAACAACAAAAACGAGGTTAATAAGTTCAAAGACAAATGGCGCCCATTCCTCTCTGACGACATGCTTATTAGCATATAACAAAGAGGACGGAAAACGAATTTATGAGCATTTAGATTAGGTACCGCACGTCGAGAGGATGTAACCGGATACATACACTAGGTTTGAGTTAATGTGAAACGCAGGACGTAAAAGGATAAAGGAATATGATAGGCCCCGCCCTTTCCCCACCACGGGCTAACCCAGGACCGGCACTCAGCAGTCAGCATGAGCTGCGGGGCCGGTCGGGCGGGCGGTGCGCCGGCCATGTTGGCCGACGGATCGCTCGCCCGGACGGTCGTGAAGGGGCGCCGCTTCGCGGGGATGAGCCGCGGTATAACGTGAGGCGGCGCGGGGGGGGGGGGGGGTCCCCCTATAATGATGTTTTGAATGATCGGATGTGTGATGGTTTGTATGTTGTAATATGTTTCAATGCAATGTTTTAAGTGTTTTGTATGTGTGATTGTGCTGATATGTGTTCAATGATGTGTGCAAGAAAGAAAATAAACTATACAAAGTGAAAAAAAAGCACAACAAAATAATAAATAGCATGTTGGCCGGAAGTCGAAATGCTACGAGGTCGCCAAGTATGCCGCATAAACAAGGTCCTTTTTCAAATAGCATTCCTATTGGCATGAGTTTCGAAGCGTATTGTGAGCGGTGATCGTTATATTCGGGATACCGTTAGCAATGTCACGGAGATGTGGACTGCTGATTTATGAAATCGCGGAGCTTCGGCTGGTCTTCAACGATCAGCATTTCTGCCGGTCACAAATTAAACCAAAATTGCTGCCAGTCATAGTTGGATATCTCTTAACATATTGTATATGTAGATGCATATGCCTGATGAAAATATCACCTTGCACGGAGTGTATCGGTTAGATACGCAATGAACAGAACTTACATGGTAACAGGCCATGGACGCTGGTAAAGCCTGAGATTGCGCCCCCGCGCCGCTGTCAGCCAGCCCATGACTTCTGAACGTTCTATTCGGCCCATTTGCATTGGGGCAGCGACAAATGCACTCCGAGACAGCTGTTTCATCCGTCTTCGAATATGTCCGCATAGTTCAATACTATTCGGCTGATAACACGTTCTACGTCCATGAGAATTTGAAGAGTTTGCCATTGCAAAATTTAGAATTGTGCTTCATCTCACGCAAGCTTTCTCCGCAAGAAGGTGTGTTCCTTATCAAATTTGCCGCCACCAAAATAAACTACCAAGCAAAGCGGTTGATTCGAAATTCAAAACCTTTGCTTGCAAACCAGCCAAATAAGTCCGGGAAACTAAAAAGCCGTGTAAAATACCACTCAATATCCGCCTCTTCACTAAGCCCGTTCTGTTTGTCAGGAGACGCTGTGCGGCGGCCGTGCGTCGTCGGCAGGTGGCACCACCAGCATCACGGTGATGGCGCTGTCTCGTCGCGTGCGGGCCGCCTCCGCCGACCGCGAGTCCGGCTTCGGCTCCGGCCCGCGGGCCCTCACCTCGCCGTCGATAAACGGCGCAGCTCTGGCCGGCCGTCGTGCCACGCTGCGAATCAACGGCGTCAACCACGACGTCTCCAGGGAGACCAGGGTGTGAGCATCAACATGGCAACCGTGTGTGTGCAAAGTCGAATCTAGAAGGGCAGAAGTTTTGTATAGGGTGTGGGGGATCCCATAGTCACACACAATGATACAACTTATCGTATTTCGCCAACTTATGCATCAATAATAGTTGAGTTTAAGCCAATGTTTCTCAGTATTGTTTTTATAGAATTTCTTTGAAGAGAAGAAATATGTTAATTTTGGACCGATTTCAGACGTTTTGAGGACCGTTTGGCCTACCTGTAACCTTGGATCCACCAGGGTATGCATGTTTCGCCATGTGCAAATCGAGACGAAGAGCGGTCTGTGAATGATGGTGGTCATCGAGGGCTGTGAATGATAGTGGTCATGGAGGGCTGTAAATGATAGTGGGCATGGAGGGCTGTGAATGATAGTGGTCATGGAGGGCTGTGAATGATAGTGGTCATGGAGGGCTGTGAATGATAGTGGTCATGGAGGGCTGTGAATGATAGTGGTCATGGAGGGCTGTAAATGATAGTGGTCATGGAGGGCTGTGAATGATAGTGGGCATGGAGGGCTGTAAATGATAGTGGGCATGGAGGGCTGTGAATGATAGTGGTCATGGGGGGCTGTGGATGATAGTGGTCATGGAGTGTAGGGATGTGAATGATAGTGGTCATGGAGGTCTGTGAATGAAAGTGGTCATGGGGTGGAGGGATGAGAAGCCGGACTCTCCATAGTGGTCATGGGGGGCTGTGAATGATAGTGGTCATGGAGGTCTGTGAATGATAGTGGTCATGGAGGGATGTGAATGATAGTGGTCATGGAGAGCTGTGAATGATAGTGGTCATGGAGGACTGTGAATGATAGTCAGGGGCGTCGCTACCGGGGGTCCGGGTGCCCCGGACCCCCCCCCCCCTTTTGAGCGGGCGCCGAAGGCGCCCCCTCCAAAAGTGGGTCTGTTCTGGGTTTTGAGAGGGCCCTTTAAAAAACTCACAAAAAATAGAACCAAGGAAAAACTAAAAAAGCCACCAAAAATGCCCCGCCAGTATGTGTGCGCCCTTATGACAGTGAGGGCCCAAGCCAGTGGCGTACCGAGTATACGGTCATTCAGGGCATGACCTGGTCCTTTGGACCCGAGGCGCCCATGCAAAGCTGGCGATCAGTGACGGCCCCTCCGGCCAGTGACGGCGCCACTCCGGCCAGTGAGGGCGCCCCTCTTCGGCCCATGACGGCGCCCCTCCGGTTGGGACGGCGCCCCTCCGACCAGTGACGGCGCCCCTCCAGCCAGTGAAGGCGCCCCTCCGGCCAGTGACGGCGCCCCTCCGGCCAGTGACGGCGCCCCTCCGGCGGGTGACGGCGCCCCTCCGGATAGTGACGGCGCCCCTCCGGCCAGTGACGGCGCCCCCTAACTAGTGACTGCCCTCTCCGGCCAGTGACGGCGCCCCTCCGGCCAGTGACGGCGCCCCTCCGGCCAGTGACGGTGTCCCTCCGGCTAGTGACGGCGCCCCTCCGGCCAGTGAGGCGCCCCTCCGGCCAGTGACGGCGACCCTCCGGCCAGTGACCACGCCCCTCCAGCGAGTGACGGCGCCCCTCCGGATAGTGACGGCGCCCCCCGGCCAGTGACGGCGCCCCTCCGGCTAGTGACGGCGCCCCTCCGGCCAGTGACAGCACCCCTCCGGCTAGTGCCTCCGCCCCTCCGGCTAGTGATGGCGCCCCACAAAATGTTAAAAGTACGACGAGCACGTGAAGAAGGAGAGGCGCCCTCCCCCCCCCCCTGCAAAATGTTTACCAATATTTTCACCTGAAACTATGATTTGCCGCCCCCCCCCTAAAAAAAAACACGGTCGGACGTACAGTTGTAACAAATTTCATTGGGAACAGTCGAATCCAGCTATCCACAATTAAAAACTTGAAAATTTCGCGCCGCTTCGCGGCATGACACAAAATACGCAATTGCTTATACAAATTTGCAAAATGGGAAAATGAATTCATTAAGTGTCTAGCAGAGTCTCTCCTTGGCGGTACCTAATTGCTAGCCCCAGGACCCAATCCCTTCATAAAATATTAACTTTCAAGTGGGATACGTTTTTAGCTAGTCTGCCCAGTTCCAAAAAAAGGCGACGCGACCGCAAAGACGCGGACATCGGCACCCGGAAGCTGCTCCAGCGGTGCCCAACTTGCTGGACCGAAGACCAGGCCAGGACCATATACCCAAGCCATCTCGCCCCCGGCTCCTCCAGATCCGCAGGGACCATTTATGTGCGGAAAAGTCGTTCTGCCTCTTGCTGCTTTCAAACCATTTGCACTGTTACCAGTTGTTTGTTACAGTTCGGTACACACATAGTTGTTTGTTACAGTTTGGTACATACATTCGGTGTATGTATACAGTTGTTATTATCATATGTACTATTGAGCGCTGACTGCCACCGGTCATCGTGATTTACTATCCGAAGAATATATATATATGAAAAACTACTTTAATTTCAATATTTTTCATCATACCGAGATGTGCAACCAGGAATAGGGGTTACCTGAGGCCGGGCTCCACTCACGGTCTGGTTCTAATATTACAATTTCGTTTTCCACGACCTACAACTAAAATTTTCACGCCGCTTCGCGGCGTCATATCAGTGGCCATCGTCATAACGAGCCATCGCCATCGTCTTCGGTTCGTTGTAACGGTGAATTGAGTGAATAGCATGTTTAGCTTCTTATTCTCTACAAGGCCCACCGCCTATGTTTCTGGGTTTTATCAGGCAAACCCGTACAAATTTCGCGCCGCTTCGCGGCGCTAAATAGCAAGTACCTACTATAACATGAAAATCCACATTAAAAATGCTGCAAAGGCTTAAAACTACACCAATACAGAAATGGGGTATATTTGTTTCGTCATTTCAGCCGACCCCTCCACTCAAAAATTATCGGCGACGCCCCTGGGTACAGCTGACAATTGACATAGTTTTGCTCATTGTAAGGCAATGTCGGAACAATACAAACTGTAAGCTGACATCTTTCCTTTTTCGATATACCAAAGGGTCGAAAAGCGAAAAACACAAAAATATCCAAATAAAGACATCATTGCAAAATAAAGTGGCCCAAATCCGGTAAGAAATTCGAAATTGGGGTAGGTAATGTCCGCTAAAAACGGTTTGCCCCTCCCCAAAGAAAAGAAGAAGAAAAAAACAATAAACGGCCGGCTGGATCCGCCCTTGATGTGCAATGTGCAGTCCTTGCATAAGCGCGCGGCTGTGCGGGTGTATGTTTGTAGTTGTCAAAGCGGTATTTTTTCCATTGTAAACCGATACAAAATTGAATTGCCCGCTGCGTAACGTCGACATTATACTCGATATTTCGTCTTGATTCGTCGATATATATTCATGGTTCACCACCTCACCTCTTTTTATGTGAAAGAGGAACCGGAAAATTAAGCAAGTTAAATCAGGGGCAGATCCAGGGGGCAAGGGGCCACGGCCGCCCGAAAGGTCCTGAAGCCATGATTTGTCCCCCCCCCCAAAAAAAAGAGAAAAAAAGCACGGTCGTCGGACGTGCATATCTACAGTTAAACTCTTTTGGGGGGGGGGATACGCCACTGGATTTTCCCCCTGCCCCCTCCCCCCTCCCCCCTTCGCCCCTGAATGCAATCCAGCAAATTCATGGGCTTTGCGTCCCTCTAGGCAGAGGCTCTGGGTATAGCGCCCCCTGGCAGTGGACCCCCCCCCCCCCCCACACACACACACACTTTGTAGAAGGTAGCGACGGCTCTGATGATAGTGGTCATGGAGGTCTGTGAATGATAGTGGTCATGGAGTGGAGGAATGTGAATGATAGTGGTCATGGAGGGCTGTGAATGATAGTGGTCATGGAGTGGAGGTCTGTGAATGATAGTCGTCATGGAGGGCCAGGCACGTAGCCAGGATTTCGTCCAGGGGGGCGCCTCGAAAGGGCCCCTTCCCCAGCGTTGAAAGGGCCCCCTTCCCAAGCGTTGAAAGCCCCCCCCCCAAAAAAAAACTGATTAAAAGGCACGTTACAAGGATGGGAAATGCAGATTGACAGGTATGGCATGGGTCATACCAACTTTTAGGAGCTGGAGTTAGCAAACTGCCCTATCAACTTTTGAACCAGCGACACTAATTTGGAATCAGCTATACCAACTTGGAATATTTTTTAAACTCAAGACCTGGAACTTTTAAACAAATTGCGGAAAATTTCGAGTCTTATATATGCTTACTCATGCTTGCATGGATATGCTTGCTCATCAATGCGTCGCATTGAGTATGGTGCGGACCTCTACAATTGCTATATTGTGCGTTTAGAAGTGCGGTAAAGAAGTGCTAAAGGAAAGTAGAAACATAACACATAAATGCGCCGATAAACGGGCCGATTTTATTCCTAACCCGCATATAATTGAATTTGTAGTTAAATTGCGCCGCGGAGCGTCGCGAAAATTTTGAGTTTTATTCCCTGGACAACTGTATTCTTACTGTTGAAAGGTCCAAGGTTCCTTCAGATCGTCTAGGGGCCCTCTGACCTTTTCAACGCCCTTCCGACTTGTTCAGGGACTCATCTGGGAACCGCGAAGCGAAAAGACATGATGTGGAGTGGGTGATCTATCTCTAATACAAAGAGGGTTTACTCTACAGAAGAAGAAAAAATAGGAGCTTTCGGGTATATTGTAGCACCCTGACGAATGGTGTTACAATATACCCGAAAGCTCCGCTTTTAATATTTTTATTGTGGAGTATGTCCTCTTTTTATTTAATCTTCATCTGAGATCTCTACGTGCTTTGACCCTTCCGGTATCACCAGGGACTCCTCTGACCTTCCAAGAAACCCTCTTGTGTGTCAAGGGGCCCATTCGGCCTGTTTAGAGGTCCTTCCGACCTGGCCAGGGACTGCATTGGCTGCTTTGTCGCCCTGCCGACATGCTCAGGGGCAGGGGCGGTGGATTGCGGGGCGCAGGGTACCCCAAATACCCCCAGTTAAAAATCCTGCGGAGGGGGGGGGGGGGACAAAAGGGTCATTTTGCCCCCCAGATTGAGCAGGCTAAAATCTGGGGGCAAAATGCCCCCCAAGGATTTTCGACTAGGGGGCATTTTGGGTACCCTGCCCCCGCAATTCGCCGCCCCTGCTCAGGGGCCCCTCCAGTCTGGCTAGGAACTCATCCGGCAAGTTCAAAGGGCCTTCCGACCGGCCCAGGACCCTTTCGGTCTAGCCAGTGTCCCCTCTGACTTGCCCAGGAGCCCCTCCGATCTGCCCAGCGACTCTTCTGGTCGGACGACTGCGCTGGCTGCTTTGTCACCCTGCCGACATGCTCAAGGGGCCCTCCGGCCTGCCCTGGGCCCCTCCGTGCTGGCCAGGGAGGGGCCAATTCGGCATGTTCAGGGGCCTTTCTTACCCGTCCAGGTGTCCTTTCGGTCTGGTCAGGGGCCCCTCCGATCCGCACAGGGACCCTTTTAACTTTCCGGGGGCCCTCTGGTCTCTTCAGGGGCCCTCTAGCCTTCTAAGAGGCCCTTCCGACCTGGCAAGGGACTGCACTGGCTGCTTTGTCGTCTTGCGGCATGCTCTGAGGGCCCTCCAACCTGCCCTGGGGCCCTCCGTGCTGACTAAGGGCTCATTCGGTATGTTCAGGGGCCCTTCTGACCCACCTAGGGGCTCTTTAGGTCTGGTCAGGGGCCCTCTGACCTGCACAGGGGCCCCTTTAACTTCCCAGTGGCCCTCTGGTCTGTCCATGGCCCCTACAACCTGCTCAGGGGCCCTTATGACCTGGCAAGGGACTGCGCTGGCCGCTTTGTCGCCCTGCTGACATGCTCAGGGGCCTCTAGACCTGCCCAGGGACCCCTCTGTGCTGGCTAGGGGCCCATTCGACGTGTTCAGGGGCCCATTCGACTTGCTCAGGGGGCCCTCTGACCCGCTCAGGGGTCCTTTCTGTCTGGCCAGGGGCCCCTCTGACATGCACAGGGCTCTTTTGAACGTCCAATGGGCCCTCTGGTCTTTCAGAGGACACTGGTGGCCCTAAAGGGCCTCTGAAGTCCTCTAAACTATCTAAAGACCACGCTTCGCGTGGTAAAGAGCCCATGATACCGCGCTTCGCGCGGTCTCGTCGGCCCTTTTCGGCGCGCGCAGCGCACCGAAAAGGGCCCTCCTGGCCTCGAGGGGGGCCCCCCCCCCCGCCCCCCCCCCACCTCCCCCTTGGCTACGTGCCTGTGGAGGGCTGTGAATGATAGTGGTCATGGAGTGGAGGGATGTTGTGAGAGTTGGCATGGTGCTGTGTTGTAAGAGTTGGCACGATGCAGCCCCCCCCCCCCCCCCCCGTTGGCAACGTGCCTGTGGAGGGCTGTGAATGATAGTGGTCATGGAGTGGAGGGATGTTGGGAGAGTTGGCATGGTGTTGTGTTGTAAGAGTTGGCACGGTGCAGCCCTAGCCCCCCCCCCCCTTGGCTACGTGCCTGTGGAGGGATGTTGTGAGAGTTAGCATGGTGCTGTGTTGGGAGAGTTGGCATGGTGCTGTGTCGTAAGAGTTGGCACGGTGCAAAGTTGTGAGAGTCGGTATGGAGACAGCGTTGAGAACGCCATGATCGATTAATCGTTGAAAGCGAATGATACCATAATGCATAATGTGAGGATTGTTTGATGATCTCACGTGGTTGTCACTAACTCGAAGAAAACGCAGGATACTGAATGTTGTGAAAACTGAAATATATCCGTTGTCATGCCATCTCGAGTAGCCTTGGTCATGCCAGAAAGACGCGTGAATATTTTGGAATCCCATACAGCCCTGTCATAGCAAAAATGGAGAAATACGGATGACGCATTCAACCCAAACCTCAATATAATACTGTGTCCCTCGCATTGCCAATTGACATATATAGGTATAGACGAACTACTCCGCCCAGCAGCCGTTCCCGCTAGGCGACACTAGCGCTGCAGCGGAGAAGGGAATGAGTTAGCGAGGCAATGCTTTTTGCTATGGCGGAAGGGCGATATTTGTCGGCCTGTAACTCAAAAACCGTGTGAGGTAGCCCACTGGAAAAAAAGTTTGTGGACGTAGAGACATTCATAGTGAATAACATGGAATGCAAATATTCAGCCTGAACGTTCACGGTAATTATCGTCAAATATCGCCTCTCCGCCACAGCAAAAGCGTTGCCGCGCTAACTCATCTCGACTGCAACCGTAATTGGGCCCAGGCCTGTGGTTGCTGGAAATTAAATAAACAATAAATCATGCCCTCTCCGCTGCGGCGCTAGTGTCGCCTCTAGCGGTAACGACAGCCGGGCGGCGCAACAGCTGGAGTAGTTCGCCTATACTGATATAGGTAAATGGTTCCTAGTAGCACACAACGTTGTCACAACCAATGCCGACGTTGTGAGAAGGTAGTATTCTAGTTGGACTTGGTACAAAACGGACATTTCATCAACGTTACTACAACGTCACAAATGGCACAGCCCTGTGCCATTTGTGCAAGTCCAGTAGCGACCTGGTAGCGACATTGGTATGACGCTGTCAGATGACTCAAGAGTTCCCGGATGTAGCCGAGCATCTCTCCGGTGCCCACTGTTCGAAGACCTGCACCGGTGAGCAGAATGCGTACTTGTAGTTGAAGGTCTGCTTAAAAGATGGACTAATTTTCCAGAAGGACCAATTTTTCGTGTTATTTTACCAAAAACAGACATCATCTTAATTGGTAAGAAGACAGTTTGCATTTGGGGGATGTCACGAATAGAAATCTTGAAGGTAGTGTTGCAATGAGATCTCCGAAGTGAATTTCCTAGATATGCCCCATGCCATGCTAATGTGTCAAAGGGAAGCAACTGTTCAAAGTCAGAAGGTTATAATATACGGTACCAAAACCTATCATTTCTTTCGAAAACATTGCAATGGCACAAAATGGCCTGCACAGGCCGAAGTGCCCAATCAACAAATGTCCAATGTTCAATGTTCTCGATACGAAGTGGCCTGAACAGGTCAAAGTGAAATCAAGAGAATGGCAAATGGGGTGTGCTCCTGCGGCACTACGCAACCCATGCAGTCCGATCAACACGTGACGGGTTGTGCCGTGACAGGTCTCTGAGCACTGGTCGACGTCACTATCCGTACTGTGTGAGGTGGCATCATAGGGTGGAGATCGGGAGAGGCGTAACCACACATGTCTGCAGACGTCGGAAATACGCTAGTTGGATGTCGTAGCGACGCCATTGCGATCCGTGTAACCAAAGTACGTGTGTCGGTGACGTTGTGAGTACGTGCAATTGAGTCTGGATATCCCAGAGGGGTCTGTTAGAGATCAGCGCACTTCTCCCGTTACAATTCACACGAAGGCAATGATTCTCAGACGCGGATTAAACGTCGCGGCAATAAAGCAAACGCTAGGAAAACGTCGCGCAGACGGCGTAACAACGTCTTCAATAACCGCTGCAGCAACGTAGCCTGGAATCTACAAATAAACGTCAGGACGATTAAATATCGAAACGTCGTGGACACCAAGTTGCTACCATTGACCGACGTCGTCACGTCGTTTGGCTACTATAGGGGTGGTTTCATTGATAAGCTTGCTGCTGAATTATAAAAGTTCCCTTCTTACTTTGCAGATACTCTCCCGAAAGAACAAGGAATGAACTCGCCTTGACCGCAGTTATTGTATTATATTGCCACACTTACATAACTCTCGTCGGACATGCACTGCTGGATGATTGCCACACCTCACACCTCTCGTCACACATTCACTGCTGGATGAGGCATGGTCATGATCGATATCAGTTTCCGAACTTGCACTGCTCGGCGTCGGTTGGCCAGTTTAGTACCCGTACCCGTGGTTAACGAAGCCCCTGTTGAGTCCGACGAGAGGTCCACGGTGTCCAAGATTGGCAAAACCACCGCGGATAATGGGATTGTGGGCTCCAACGAAGCCCTGGTTCAGTCCCAGACCGACGTGGTTGAGCCCGAGGCCACCGGCCGGGAAGGCGCCGACGCGGCTGAATCCGAGGCCGCTGGACGGGACGACGCCGCCGCGGTTGTACCCGAGGCCGACGCCGCGGTTGAGCCCGAGGACGCCGCCGTGGTTGAGCCCGAGGCCGACGCCGCGGTTGAGCCCGAGGACGCCGCCGTGGTTGAGCCCGAGGCCGACGCCGCGGTTGAGCCCGAGGCCGACGCCGTGGTTGAGCCCGAGGCCGACGCCGCGGTTGAGCCCGAGGCCGACGTCGCGGTTGAGCCCGAGGCCGACGCCGCGGTTGAGCCCGAGGCCGACGCCGTGGTTGAGCCCGAGGACGCCGCCGTGGTTGAGCCCGAGGACGCCGCCGTGGTTCAACCCGAGGCCGCCGGCGTGGAGACCCGGGCCGGAGCGGAGCACAGCGGTCTGAGTGTGCGGGTTGACCGGGGTGCCGGCGGCCTTCACAACGGAGATGCCACTCACGCCGCTGGAGGCTGTCGGTGGCGACCGCCAGCCGCTGGCGGCGGTGGACGCCACCATGCAGCACAGAATCACCAGCTGAAATACACAGGTGGCGGTTATGTTGAGATACAATGAGTGGCAAAAGTCGTTCGTTGCCACATATTGATGCGGTTCAGTAAGAAGCGATATATTCAAATCTGAAGAGCACATATCGTCAAACAGCTTAACAGATGAACAACATCTACTAACATTTCGTATGCACTAGCGGATCCAGCCTCTCTCGGGGGGGGGGGGGGAAGTTACCCCCATTGTTTTCCTCCGCTGATTTGGGCCAGTCACCTTATTTTATTATTCGCGCTTAAGAAATTCATTTTGTTCGGGAGAAACTCAAAAACGAGTTATTCCGTACCATATACACATATAAGTAATAATAATATTCATCTCATACCAACTCGCAGGGGCGTCGCCGATAATTTTTGAGTGGGGGTGAAATGACGAAAAAAATGTACCCATTTTTTGCTGAGTGTATTTAAACTTTACTTTGCAGCATTTTGTATGTGGATTTTCGTCTTATAGTAGGTATTTGTTATTTAGCGCCGCCCAGCGGCGCGAAATTTTTACGGATTTGCCTGATAAAACCCAGAAATATAGGCGGTGGGCCTTGTAGAGGATAAGAAGCTAAAAATGCTATTCATTAACCCTCGCCCGGATAGGGGGATGCCACCCTCCCTTGGTTTTTACTAAAGCTAACTAAAGCTACTAAAGTACTAATACCTACACAGCGAATAGCAGGTTAACGTTGTTTTTGAAGTGGTGCTTTAGTGTGTCAGTACAGCTGGTAGCATGTATTTTTTGCAAGTGGTGCTTTAGATTCCGCCAGCTGAGCCGCTCGAGGAGACGCCGCCAGCTGAGCCGCCCCAGGATACACCGCGGGATATTTAATTTCCTGGGCAACACCGGGTACCCCCGCTATATTTTCCCAGTAAAGCACCGTAGTCGGCGTTGAACGAGCGAGCGCGAACGAAATAAATGGTGAATTTTAACGCAATGGGGCAAGTAGTTTCTGAGATTAAAAAAAAGGTGAGCACGTTCACACGTGCAGAGGCACCCCACCCCTAACTTGTGAGAAAGTGGCGGCTGAGAGGTCCCTAACCACACACCAAATTAGAGCACAATCGGCTCAGCCGTTCCTGAGATATAGAATAGGAGTGTGCACGTGCGCACGTGCGGTCACCCCACCCCTGACTTGTGGAAAGGCAACGGCTGAGAGGTCCCTAACCACACACCAAATTTAAACACAATCGGCTCAGCCGTTCCTGAGATATAGAATAGGGGTGTGTACGTGCGCACGTGCAGAGGCACCCCACCCCTGACTTGTGGAAACTTGGCGGCTGAGGGGTCCCTAACCACACACCAAATTCGCACACAATCGGCTCAGCCGTTGCAGAGTTTTTGCGAGAAAACACTTTTCAACACCGCTCACGCGGCACGCGCCACGCGCAGTGGTAGTCACCCCACATGAGTCGGCACTGGTCTCTAACAGAGTAGGTTGGATCGGGCTGCTCAGCAAAGAAGTCCGCTTGTCAATCGGACGTGCGGTTGCAGAGATATGAGCTTCTCAAAAGCGTAGCCACGTTTCGGGTCGGGTCGGGCCGGGCCGGGCCGGGCCGCTCATAATCAGATTTTTCTCATATACCACGGAAGAACGATCGAGCGCTTCGCGCTCGCTCGTAATGAAGGGAGTGGGCCCTGTAATTACCGCCAAGGAGAGCCTCTGCCAGACACTTAATGTAATTCATGTTCCCATTTTCCAAATTTGTATAAGCAATTGCGAAACTTGTGTCATACCGCGAAATTTGCCATTTTTGACTGTGGATAGCTGGATTTTAACTGCTGCAAAAACAATTTTACGATACATTTTTAACTTTCCCGCAAAATTGTTAACTTCCCAGTTATCTCCTAAGATCATTGTTTTTCACGTTCAGTGCATACTACGCGCGGGGCATACTTTTATTGAATGCCCCCCCCCATATTTTGTTTGGGGGGGGGGGGGAGAATTTGCCACTGATGCCCCCCCCCCCAGATCCGCCAGTATGAAGAGTGTGTGTTAAAATTTACAATTTATATTTTGATCATGGAAATGAGAAGAAAAAATATCAGGTGATGATGGCAAGGACCGATGGAATTAAAAACTTATTCACTCACAGCAAGCGCTCACAGACAGAATTGTTCCTAGCTGAACAGCCTCACAGATCCAGAATAATGAGCCGTTACAGACGCCCATCGTACGTACCTTCATGATTGCAGGACAGTGGTAGTGCGAGAGACGAGAGATGACGACGACTGCAGTGTCAGCTGTAGCGCAGAGAGGCTTATATACCCTGTGTGAGTGGGTGCTCTCTGCAGCAGAAATGGCTGTGCATATCGTGAGAACTACGGTGCAGAAGTTTTGCAGAGATCGTTTGCTTTGTCTCCATCTCGAAGCAATACTTATCCTATGCTACGTGGAAAAAAGGTGACGCCGATTTTTTTTTATGAACGAGATCAAATACAGTTCAATTTGAACACGACCAGGAAAAGTGTCACGGATATAACGTAAGAAGGTTCTTTTAAAACGGGACAATCAGTTTCAATATTCAGAGCTCCTATATTCAACCGTTATATTAACAATTACTTCGGATACAAATAGCGGCCGCTGTATATTTTGAATTACGAAATAGTGATAAAACAGCTTACCTGCTAGCTAATATCGCCAATCGCATTTCGTAGGGGAGACTGGGGGAACGCCAAAACTTTTCTGTTTGGATCCTTGTAGCGAACAAACGAAAAACTTTACAGAATATCTACACGTATCATTGGCAAGGCCACATCAATTGGCTATCAAAAACAGGTTTGACATTTGAGACATCAGATATAATTCAGCTGTTACAAAGCAGTCTCTGGAAAGGAAAACAATTGGTTTTGCCGCCAAAATTACGGGTAACGCCGAATGAGTCAAAGCATCTTTTCTCTTACTTCAAACTTAAAGTTTACGAGCTTCAAGCGTTTCTATCAAGTGTTTACGGATCAAAATCCCATTGTAAGAGGTAGCAGACTAAAATATTATGCAGACTTGCAAACGCAGCGATATTAAAAACTACACATTTGTATTGTCATATGTGCGAGTGTTGCAACCACAGTTGTCCCGTTTAAAGGATGTCATTCAGGAGAAAATGCTTATGGAAACAGAAAGAAGTTTTTTCAAAAGACCAAATTTTTCAGACCAAGACCAAATTTCGGCAACGCCAAACAGTCGCAGTGCTATTTCGGCTTTGCCCCGGGAGACATGTCTTCAATCTATTGCTGTCGAGAGCTTAACCGTGCGGCCAAATATCTTAGCTTCATATTTGGGTTATTCTCTATACATTGCAGATTCAGGCGCAATTATTGATATCCACGTATCATGCACCAACGAAAAATGATAGCCCTCTAAAATATCACCTCGTTGCTTTTTACGTACCTAAAAAGTGCTCCAACTGCGCTGCACCTTAGTAAATGGCAGTACCGCGTGGTGCGACTTCGGCAGCAACACACCATCACCACCACACACCTAAGCCTTCTGAAACCGTCAGCAGAAGCCGGCAGGTCTCCCACGCGTTTAAGCGTAATTAATATATTCGGCTTTTCCCGTTGTTCGTCGTTCCCCCAGTCAATATTACCTTTTGGAAGAAGTTTAAATGCATACTTCTTATTTCACAAAATACTTCACAAGCACATTAGTATAAAGCAGCGGACGAAGTGAACATTAAATGTCGTCTTTGAATTTAATTACATATCACGTAATTTTGGTATAAATGATCGTGATGACCAATGATCGTGAATGATCGGATGTCACGATCGTTTATACCAAAATTACATGACATGTATTGAAATTCAAAGAAGACACTAATATTCACTTCATCCTCTGCTTTAGTGTCATATCCATACCAATGTCTGATTTCTGAAGCTCTCTTAATTACCATAAGGCAATTGGTGACCCAGTATACTGTTGTTCCAGTTACTTCAACAATCATTTGCGACGCGTCGTGCAAAGGGCTCCTTGTAAATGGTACCCGGAGATGACTGCGGCAGGAATAAAGAAACGCACACTCTGCTACTGTGGTATCACCAAGGTCACACCTTTCACTTCAGAATTTCACAGAACTGTGTTGTGATCGGAAATATACATATAATGTGACATTGACCACAAGGTTGAGACGTTTTTTCAACTATCATTGGATATCAGGCCTTGAATTGAAGTAACCTTCCCTTTCGTATTTCAACTGGCAGCAGTATATTATCAGAATGTTATATCCGGTGGGCCAAACAACACGTCCAACTGTGGAATGTTGCATGATATGCAGTAATAACAGGCATTTGTTGTAATTGTCGAATTATACATACTTTCAACTTATAAATGTTTCGTGGACAATGTCAGCTTTCAAGTTCATATAGACCACGTCTGATAAGACATGGTTACTAATCAATCTCCGTAGGCCAACATATAGTTTTAACCCAGTGGCGGCGGAACGATTCCGGGCAAGGGGGCACTTCGATTTCACTCCTCAAATTTCACTCCTCAGTCCAAATGTTGTAGACGGGCCATCACCACCATCGTATTTTACCTAGTGTAATTGGTGTTTCCTCAGGGGCCCCGTGCCCCCCACCCCCCTTGGCTAGGTCCCTGGTCGCGGTTATGTGTG
>JAXIVJ010019708.1:0-17886 GCA_036785665.1 Chirona hameri | reverse complement strand
TTGGGGGGGGGGGAAGAGACAAGTACATATGCTTCTTTCGGAGTTCATGATCGGTGTTTTCCCTTCACTATTGGAAGCGCGACATATCTGGCGCTTTTTATTTTAATCTGTTCAACATTGAATAACTCTCGTTGAATTACCTCTCAATACATCGCATACCTACAAAGTACGTCGCCCTAGGGGGCCAAGTTAATCCACCAAATGCATCACGGTTTCTGAAATGTCTATTGATTGATTATGGGAAAACGGTTCAGATAAACGCTGGTTCAAATGTTTCATGTGTGCATTGTTATGTATTGAACACCTGTATGTTGAAAATGCATGGGAAAACATCCATTTTGTCATGAGTCGAGAACACAGCTCGATCGGTTGGACCGTGTCCAACACAAGTTTCTTATCTGGCTCGAGTCACATGTCCATACCCCTCACCATTCACACTCACCCTCATATTCATATTCAGATCTTTTACAGTCTTTTAATATCGCCTCGCTTGCTCAGAGAAGAGTGCAGTATGACATACTATTTGTGCATAGAACCTTCTCAGGACGGATCGAGTCTTCTTTGCTTCTTCAAAGCTTTCCTTACAAATATCAACACGGCATACCCGCGCAACATCGCACACAATCATGCACGTCCCATTCGCTAGAGTGGAAACTGTTAAACGTGCCGTCTTTGCGCGGGGCGCCTCGCAACACCAACCTATTCCTGTCTGCCTGTCCTGCATCAGACCTTTTCAATGATACCTTAGGAGCTTTTAGAATGCAGGTGAAATAATATGTCAAGGGTATGTCGGTATAGGCTGCACAACACTGGTGGCGATGGGTTGGGATTGTGTGTGGGCGTGTGTGAGGTGAGCATGCGAGTTCTATTACTCTTATTTTACTGCTGGAGTTTTCGCATTTACCGATCTTATGTCTTCTTTTACAAGCGTTTTCTTATGTCTGCGTAGCCTCAAAGCATGCCTGTGACTATTGTTCACCTATGTTTATTTTTAACGTATTCATATTTACTGTTTCATGAACTTTTGTTCTATTTTAGTATCACATTTTCGTTATCATATTTGCCTCGTCTGTTGTCAACTGTGTGCGTGTGTCTGCTGCTGTCGTGTCGTCGTGTTACTCGACTTGAGCTGTAATTGTGTGAATGCCTGTTGCTCATTGTCAATAAGAAAACAATAAACAATAAACACTAAATAGGTCGCCGCCCGGGGCCAAACTAAACTGCCGATTTCAATGATTTTTTCGTTATCAAATGCATGTTGATTGTTCATAAAAGTTTGGTGCATATTCGCGAAAGATAGAGTGCATGAAACATATTACATACCTTCATGATAAATAACAATGCGTAGGGAGGCTAATTTTAGCTCGGACAGTGAATTCGTTACCCATTACATGCTGAGTACCGACCGTTATAAGCGTGGAAAACTTTAACTTAAGAGAACTTTAACTTGAAATTTCTTTCGGTAGGAATATTTATATGCAAAATGAGATCAATTTACCATACATTTTGGTCTCGTCTGTCGATTTAACCCTCGCCCTATGGGGGGGGGGGCCTGATAGGCCCCCCTGAGGTTTTTCTTGAATAACTTTTGACACATGAAGTGCACCTTGTTGAAATTTTTGTTAGCTGAGTTTACAACAACTATACGTATGCTGTAATTTTTTTTTATTGAAATTGGTTGAAAAGTTTGGGAGGTATAATGTTTTGATGACGTCATGTTGGTAAAAAAGAAAAATATTGGAACAATTGTAGAAAACAGAGTTTTAAAGCAAATTGCAAACGCAATTCGCCAAAGATGCAAAATGTCATTCTCTTTAAAATGGAATTCTTTGATGTTAAAAAATTTGGGTTTTTGACCCCTAAAATGAACAAATTTTTTTTTGTTGAAAAATCCCCACAAAATCAAAATTTTCAAAGATATTTAAAAAACGGAATATATGTGAGAGAACTGAGTATGGGTAATACCCATACCAAATTTCAAAGCAATATCTTTATTTTCGACTGAGTTATGGCTTCCTAAGTGTAAGAAACTGATGACGTCATTTTTGTTAATATTTTTCCGACATTTTTTGACAAGATACGAACAAATAATTACCTTTTTTGTGTATTTTTTAGCCAAAACTGGTCTAGGAACATGCTTTTTATTTACATTTATCAATTTCTAATTTTGAGGTTTTCTGAAGAGCAAAATCGCTGTTCTGGACGTGGTAAATCCAAGGTCATTCACTTGACCTGGAAGGTCACCCGTTGACCTGAAACCTAAAAATCGCATATTGTTAGATTCTTCTCATGATAGGCAACATGCTGGTTCTTACCGCATTGCTCCAAGTTGCTTGGCGTGGAAATTATCAGGGGGGGGGGGTCTGTCGGCCCCCTCCCCCGTAGGGCGAAGGTGAAAAAAGCTCCCGTAGGGCGAGGGTTAAAGTAATAACTCCATTTTTGTAGGAACATAGGCTCACATATTCAGTGTAGATTGTGAAAAGTGACGCGGATTTAGTAGCGCATTTTTTTTATGGCATTGAATGCCTCGAAAGAAGATGCGAAAGAATCGGAATTTATGTAAAAATAATTATTTGTAAAAGGAATAAGTTCAAAAGCAATTATTATCCTATAATTGTTTACATAACCAGCATAATATTGCCAATGGCGAAGGGTTCGCTCGCTGGTCCAGTAACGCTGCTTTTGACACATGCTACCATATGAAGCTTTTCGACAAAGAGACAACATTTTCGACAAAGAGACAACATTTTCGACAAAGAGACAACATTTTCGACAGCGCAGCAAATTTCATGATAAAACATCAAATATATTCGGCGGGAGAGTCCTTACAACCAAACAGAGTATGCTGTAAGTGATTTCTCGACATGGCCTTCAAAACTTAAGTTATCTCAGCAGACTGGTTATTGATTCAATTTGTTTTGGAGCGATTCAATAATGATTCATTTTGGAATCTAAATGACTCAATCACCGTTCGATTCACAGATCAAATTTTGATAATTGATTCTTTCCGATTCAAAGAATCAAAACATATATTTTAATCGATTCACATTTATTTCCAACATTTATATATGTGGTGCATTTATATTAAATCAATACAAATGGAAACATACATGTATATATGATCATTCAAACATTGTTAGAGCAATACTATTTCAGTATAAATGAATGTAGCCACTGAACTACATGCATTTGTACAATTTACTAGTGTACTTGAATAGTTCAGACTCGTTACATTTTTGTATTCAATCAGCCTTGATTTGATGCGGGTTTTGATTCAATCCCAATTCATGAATTAAAAGATCTGTAGCCTATTTCACAAAGCAGAAAAGTTTGTAATTACAAAGAATTTCTTTGTAATTACAAATAATTTGTACACATGTTTGTAGTTTGGATTTCACAAAACCCCAGGGCAGTAAATCTCAATTTACAATTTACAAACTACTTTACAAAGATATTGTTTGTAAATTTGTTTGCAATTGCACACGTTCTATTTCTCAAAGGTTGACGGAAGTGAGGAAATGTTTGCAATTACAAACTTGTAATTCCAGTGGGTCAGGGGTTCTGAATTTCAGAAACTGAATTGACAGTTGACATTGTTTGACTGTTCAGGTTATTTTCTTGGTGAGGTTGTTACGGTGCCGAGGTTGTTAGGGTAATTGTTTAGTTATGCATAGGTATAGCTGCCCAAAACAATTTATTTTTCCGAGAGATTCGAACAGGGATCTCCAGCTTTGAAGTCCAGTCACAGTGCATGCACCTTACCGATTGCGCTGTGAGGGGCGCCTCCGCGCGGAGAAACCGCATGACGATAGAATTGCAGCGGTCAACGATGTCTTGTGCAATGTACAGTGAACCTTCACCCTTTACGAAGTAAGAAATCGGCTAGGTTAGGTGAAAAAATGGTCGAGAAATTCAACGATCTTTCTTTTAAGAGTAGTTCTGTTGTTATGCTCCGCCACCTGGTGAATGGTCAAATTCTGTTTACTCTAACTGCTTACCAAGATGTATTTTTACGATCAGAGTTTGCATTCCGATGAAATGTTAATTAAAAGATTATTCTCCCTATAACTAATTTTATATTGAATAAAAAAATAAACCACAATGTAAATATTTGTTAAATTAATTTGTTAACAATCAAATTATTTGTCATTAGCATCAAGTTTTAATACAGACGTTCTTGATTTCAAGCTTTCTGCTGTACTAACATTTGTGTTTACAATTTTCTTTACAATCGGTAATTTAGAGGTGGCGAATGTTTGTGAAATAGCTTTTTGTGAGGTTTGCAATATTTTCTTGCGTTTGTAATCGCAAACATGTGTTTTCTAACTTCTATTACTAACTTTATTAAATAAATTACTAACTTCTTTGTGAAATAGGCCTCTGGTGGTGAATCAATTATTTTTTATTCAAGGAATTTTTATTGAACTATTCCGATCGATTCAATCAGTGTTGAATCAATAACCAGTCTGTATCTCAGTGTAAAACCCCATTATAGAAGTGACTGATTTAAACATGTAATACCATGCGCAATGAATATGTACATAGTTTGAACACAATGCGATAGCATTTTCATATTGCAATGCTTTGCGTGATGCATACAACATTAGCCAACTTAATACTCTAAACACCGACATGCATTAACAAATTTGCTTTCCTTTCATTTCAATAATTCGTAACTAAATTTTAGAACACATCTGTCCAACAGCATCGATAAAACACACACACACACACACACACACACACACACACACACACACACACACACACACACACACACACACACACACACACACACACACACACACACACACACACACACACACACACACACACACACACACACACACACACACACACACACACACACACACACACACACACACACGCACACAGACGCACAGACGCACAGACGCACAGAAGCACACACGCACACATGCACACGCGCACACACGCACACACGCACAGACGCACGCACATTCTGGTCGTCCTGATTGGGCCCTAGTGGGTGGAGCTACAGCGTGCCGCGCCTTCTCCCAGTGCGGTCGGCGGGACGGCGGGACGGCGAGAGACCGTCAGGCCGGCGTGAAGGAGCAGCGGCGGCACGGTGACGCTCTCCAATACACGCCGGCCGCCGATCGCAGGGCTGGCGGATCCCGGGACAGCATCGGCTCAGCTGGACCGCTGACTGCGCTCCTCGCCGTGTCGTCCACAGTCACACGGCGTCTGATGTCAGGTAAGCGGTCAATCATTCTCTCGGCTGAGCACGTCAGGCTTTTCGTGTCAGGCTTTTTGTCTGCTCTTTATGCTCACCGCACCGTAACTGTTGAGTGCCTTGGAATCAGGAGTATCGGGTGCATTTCTGGTTAAGAGCAGTAACCGCTTTCTCCTTTCGGAGTAGCTTTGCTAGTCAGTAGTCGCTTCTGGTCGTTGAGCTCGGAGTTCTTTGCTTTTTTGTTAGTCAGTTGTGTGGTTCCCTTAGACAATGGTCCTTTCCCAAAAGAGGAAACGGACCAGTTTTCCTGCAGGTTAATTCGTGCATGCAGCTGGGCCTCTGCAACTTTGTTGAGATCTTGACAATGCCTGTAGGGGTTGTTCCAAAACAAGGTAGGGGAGAGCAGGACGAGATGAGGTACCCGGGGACACCCCGCTGTTTGTGCCTGTTATAACTGGGCGGGCCTCTGTCTGGGCCCATATCGAATCAGGGAGTGAAACTTGAGCCTCACCGAAAGTGTACTGAAGTGCTGTGCACCAGTCCTCTCTGTGGAAAGCCATCTTACAATAATAAGTGAGCAAAGCGTGAATATATTATTATGATTATGTTTACCGGTTTCCAAAGGCAATTTATTCAAAGGACAAGGGGTATCATATATGTCAGCTTGTTGTTTTTCGATGGTAGTGACATAAAGGCTCTCAGTGAGCATTGACAGATTTCCAGGCCCAGTATTTTTTCCCGGACAATAAATTGTGTCCCAACATGAGACAAAATGGCTGGGCCAAAATGAGCACTCGGGGCAATACGACAACAAAGTCTTCCGTTTTGCTAGAACCTGTAGCTGGATGGAGTGAGGATGTTTGAGTTAAAATTGGCCAGTAGTATGATCTTTTTGACCGTGATCATGTGCACCACTTGGAGGCGTATTTAAAAGATTTTGGGTTCCCGACCTTTCAAGAAAACAGTGGAGAGCGGCTGGGGCATTCCACGATAGATCGACCAAGGCATAACACCACTATATTTTATTTTTGGCTGTAATTTGGTCTAGGGGGTTATCATAGACAGGGAAGCCAGCTGTGCCAACGTCAAAATTATCCGAGTAGCGGTTTTCAAGATATAGCCTCGGGCACTTTTCGGAGGTCACTCGACAGGCCTACATTTGGCGGCTCGTAGTTCACAAACCATCATAGTTACGATATCAAACCTGTATATTGGAGAAACTTGCATTGAACCGAGGGACATTTTGCAATCTCGGATTTTGTTAAATTTGGACACGTGACCTTTTGACCTATTTTTTATGAGTTATTTGTTTATACAATTCCTCAATTGAAAGTCGAATTTCCGTTTGAAGAAGATTCAAGTCTGGTCAATGTTCTTTCAGATAGACAAATCAACAAAATGACTTTCGGCCTCCAAATAGGATTTTTGAGCCTTCTAATATCTGATCGAAAGAAAAACACCATCATATTTAAGTTCTCTCTGTAATTTGGTCTAGGGGATTATCATAGGCGGGGAAGCCAGCTGTGCCAACGAAGAAGTAATCTGAGCAGCGGTTTTCAAGATATAACCTCAGACACTTTTCAGAAGTGATCCGTCTAAAGTCGATATTGGGAGGCTCAAAATCCTATTTGGAGGCCGAAGGCCAATTTTTTATTTGTCTAGCTAGAAGAACATTGACCAGGTTTGAATCTTCTTCAAGCGGAAATTCGACTTTCAATTGAGGAATTGTTCTGGTCACTCATCAAAAAATAGGTCAAGCGGTCAAGTGTCCCCAAAAAATCCGAGACTGCACAAATGTCCCTCGGTTCAATGCAAGTTTTTTTCAATACAGGTTTGAAGTCGTAACTTTGATGGTTTGTGAACTACGAGCCGCCAAATGTAGGCCTGTTGAGTAACCTCCGAAAAGTCCCCGACGCTATATCTTGAAAACCGCTACTCGGATATTTTTTTTTCGTTGGCACAGCTGGCTTCCCCGCCTATGATAATTCCCTAGACCAAATTACAGAGAGAAATAAAATATGATGGTGTTAATTTTTTTGTCGATCTATCGTGGAATGGGGCTCGAAAAGTGGACATGCGATTTCAATAACACAGCGAATCCCGCCCAGTTCCGAATTTGTTGTCCTTTCACATACTAAGGTATCGCAGATGTAGCCATTTGTTGGCGTAGGATGATAATTGAGGACCAACAATTGAAGATGTGCAATGTGCATAGAAATCAGCCATTTTGTTTGCTCCCCCTTCTAGTAACACGTTTGATCCGAAACAAGGAATATATTTTTTCATGTAAATTCTGACAGGAAGACTCTGACAGTATGAATGACAAAAGACCTCCTGAATAAAAAAAGGATATGAAGAATGATGGAAACACAAAATTAGTTATCCGTCATTGTGTTCATTTTGCTCCGAAGGGCATTCCGTTTTGCCCCAAGCATGGGGCAAAATGGACAAAAAAACATGGCGTTATATTTTGTAACGTCATATCCTTTCATCAATGACCATACAACTACCGCTTCTACCAGAGATGGGCAATTGAATAGACTGGTTATTGATTCGACACTGACTGAATCGATTGGAATTGGAATCGTTCGATCAAAATTCCTTGAATCAAAAAATTATTGATCCACCACCAGATCTTTTGATTCCTGAATCGTGATTAAATCAAAATCCGCATCAAATCAAGGTTGAATCAAAAGATTTAACGATTCTTAGCGATTCAAGTACACTGGTAAATTTTGCAAACACATGCAGTCCCAGTGGCTACATTCATTTATACTGAAATAGTATTGCTGTAACAATGTTTTAATGATCATTTATATGTATGTTTCCATTATTATTGATTTGACATAAATTCACCACATATATTTAAATGTTTAATCAAACGTGAATTGATTACAATATTTGTTTTGATTCTTTGAATTGGAAAGAATAAATTCTAAAAAAAATCTCCGTGAATCGAACGGTGATTTAATCATTCAGATTACAAATGAATCATGATTGAATCGTTCCAAAAAAAGTTCGATCAATAACCAGTCTGAATTGAAGAGCCTTCAAAATTACCGAGTTTTTCTGATCTTCTGATTTTCTGGGGCAACTGATCAGCTGATATTCAATAAACAGTTATGGTGTCCGCTATGCCCCGCTCTCCCTGCTGTAAGTTACCAGCAGCGCAGCTGGCAAAATGGGTGACTGCACGAGTACGACGACAAAGGCTGGAGTCCGATGATTCGTGCAACACGCCAGATTAAAGGAAATTGTTCACCTTGGGAAATTTTTCCCAAACACGATTTGATTATATTTTGCAATACAATTTATTTTTATATTGTCAAAAAGGGCCTTATATCACGCCGATTGAAGACAGAAGGCCGTGAATTATTATTGTTTATAAAAACTATATGCATACTCTCTGAGTCAGAGTCCTGACGTCACGCGAATTACAAAAATGGTTCAGCCAATCATATTCGAAAGTAGTCGCATAAGGATAGACTCGCATTAGAGATGTGCCAACCGGCGGCGAGCGGTTCGCTTGCTAGCACCAGCTGCAAGCTGATTGGCTAATGGTATAGCCTCTGCCCGGGCTAGATCCAGCACCACATTCTTTCGCCATCACCGCATTCCATCGCCAAAAAATAAAATATATTCGGCTGGAGAGTCTTTTCAGTCAAGAAAACTTGCAGATATATTAGCTCGTGTTGGGAAACCCCAACACGGGCTACACAACTGATATCTCGGTTTAAAACTGATGTTGAAGGTGAACTATTTCCTTTGAAGGGAATGTTTCACCTTTCTGAAAGTTGTCAAATATACGCTGGTTGTAATCGAAGATATGAAGTAAGTGCTGCCGAAAACAATGGTGATATTTTTTCCTCTCGAAAAGTCGCTTAATAATATACAAATTAAGTCTTTAAATTTGGGATGATAACGTCATTATTGAGCTATAGATAGCTATAGAGAAAACCTTTACGCTATTATGATATGGCATAATCGTTTTTCAGACAATTCTGGCGACTTAAATACAAACATTGGGGAACTGTGTCTTCTCCCGCACATAACACAATGACGAGTGCGAGGCATTGCGATAGCTCAATACATATTAACAAAACAATCAATCCATAACTGAGACTTCAAACAACGCAAAAAACTTCAACTTGGACCACAACCTATCGCGTTGGCAGTTGTTTACATCGTACTCGGTAATCCAGCCATGGTCAGCTAATCAGCTGTCAGCCAATCAGCGGCGGCACTAGCCTAGACCCCATTTTGCAAATTCAAAATTCAATTGCTTAAAACCGGATAAGTTTTGGGCAAAATGACATGAATAATTTAGACATTTCAATAACGGCCAAACATAATGTCTATCTCAGTTCAAAACCAATTAAAAGGTGAAACATTCCCTTTAATAACACGTATAACCGTACACAACACATTTCACCAATGTGATAAAATACATGCAATTCTCCATTATGTATCACTATTCAGCGGTGTAGATTTATTACAGGGAGACTCTGTCAAACAGTGGTATGTGTTTAGTTCCCTGGTTTGCGGCTGTACGTGGTCAAAATGAAAATATACATGACCACCGTGTCATTTATCAATTGTTATTCCCTAAAGCAAGTAGGTACCCATCAGTTGTTTTTTCTTCACACTGTACTGATTCAACATAAAAGAGTGTTCACCAGGTTTGCTGGTGAACACACTTTCTCCTGAAGAGGCTATTGAATAATTTTCTTCCCCTCGTGACGTCTTACCACTCCCAGTATGCGCCATCATCGTGGCGCGGCCGTTCGAGAGACTCCGCCCACTCGGTATTGGGGTCATCAGAGGCGGGGAGACCCGACCGGACGGCCGCCACGCTGTCAAACCGCGCTCACCACGCTGCAAACGTCAACAGGGAAACTATTTTACGAAACTTCGTGCCGTCTGCTTGCAATTGTAGCCTGTCTCAGGGGCAGATCTAGGGGGGGGGGGGCAAGGGGCCATGCCCCCCCCAAAAGGTCCTGAAACTATGATTCCTCCCCCCACAAAAAAAAAACGTCGGACGTACAGTTGTAAAAATTGTCTTTGCAGCATTTAAAATCCAGCTATCCACAGTTAAAAACTTGCAAATTTCGCGCCGCTTCGCGGCTTGACACAAAAATCGCAATTGCTTATACAAATTTGGAAAATGCGAAAATGAATGCATTAAATGTCTGGCAAAGGCTCTCCAACTGGCGGTACCTAATTGCTAGCCCCAGGGCCCACTCCCTTAATACAATACTAACTTTCAAGCGGACTACATGTTTAGGCCAGTGGTGGCGCCAGCCTTCCGTGACTGGTTAGGCAACGCTTCCGGGCAATACCTAATGCACGTGTTAAATGACCCATTTTCGGGAAGCCATATCTCCAATTCTATATAACCAAATTGGATGCAACTCCTTTCAAAAGACAGGTCGTTCAATTATCTTGTGACGATTCAATACCCTTTTTCACGTAACCCAGCCAAATTCCTCCGACGTAGGTACAGGGTGAATATTTAATTGCACGCGACACCGGGCGCATCCGCGGCTCGGATCGCATCCCGTTTTGTTGTTGTTTTTTTCTGTTGGGGAGGGGTTCTCGCCCACCCCGTAGTCCGGCCTATAGCCATATGCCGCCTGGGTGGGGAGGGACGCAGCTAACTGAGCTGCCAGCTGTTGGGCTTTGTATATACCGTCTACAGACTTTGCCTTTTTGTGCGTCTGTAGAGGGTCCTCTTCTGTGCCACTTCACCCGTGACATGTTTTAATTTGTTGACGAGAGGGCTTACACGTACGCACGCACGTACGCACGCACGCACGCACACACGCACGCACGTACGCACGCACGCACACACACACGTGCGCGCACACACACACACACACACACACACACACACACACACACACACACACACACACACACACACACACACACACACACACACACACACACACACACACACACACACACACACACACACACACACACACACACACACACACACACACACACACACACACACACACACACACACACACACACACACACACACACACACACACACACACACACACACACACACACACACACACACACACACACACACCGCGGCCGCATTACGCTAGTGCGAAACCTGTTAGATTGCGCGTATGCTGTTGTAAATAGATTACCGTTAAAATAATTGCGAGAGTGTGACTGTAATTGAGTCTGTAATTGCGAGTGTAAGTGTTAACGATTGCGTCTTACGTGTGTTGATTCGTTTTCTTCCGTTTGGCTTTACAGATTTTGAACCCGTCAAAATCTGGGCCGGCTATGTTACGGACGAAAATGATTCTCTTTGTGTCTGGTTCTGACCGCCCGGCGCTCGGGCGGTCTGTGGTGCCCGGCTGCGTCCGGTGACGTCCAGCGACACAGCTGGGCTGGCTAGTTCAAGTCATTGACAGGTCATATGTTTACTTTTACTCCCACTCTTACTTTTTCCCACACCGGCGGCCACCCGGGCTTCACGTTTCTGGGTCAGGCCCACGTGGGCCTGGTTTTGTCGCGATATGGTTTGTGTCGTGCCCACGCGGGCACATCAGTACTGCGAAGGGACCCGCGTGGGGAACACGCAAGTGGCGAGCGCCCCCGTCCCGGTACTCGTTCCCGTGTTTGTTATCATTTCGTCTATCCTTGGTTATTTCTTCTTCATTTTGGACATTAGAATATACTATTTAGGAAACACTCTTTACGAACAATGCTACCGGCATAGTGGGGATTTTGTCGGTAACAACTCCAATCGTCCACAATTCTCGGTCGAGTGGAGGCATGTTCCGCCCACACGACGCGCCGGAGCGGCGGGTCCGCTGTCAAAGGCTGTACACTGCCGCCGCCGCGCCGGTCGCAAGTTGGTGAGGAGCGCTGTGACGCCTTGTCAGGGACTGTACTGGCATGGTGCTTTGAAATTCCGGCCCGAAAACAAACTCTGTTACAGCTGACTAATTGTGATGCTAGCATCGTTAAAGTGGTGTTTAGAGGCATTTTCCAATAAATTGATGTACCAATCAGAGTTCGCCATGGGCTAGACTGGCCCTATGGGCTGGGCCTGGGCTGGGCCTCAACTTTAAGGAAATCACTGGGCTCTGGATGGGCCTGGGCTTGCCAATTTTGAAGTCATGCGCGCGTCGCACAAGCTCTGGTCAGAGCTCAAAAAATATTTTAACCAGCAGTTCACCTACACAGCAACACACATTGTTGCTGTGGCTGCGGCCTTTTTTTGGTTAGCATAGTTGGTTCATTGTTTCAAATTTATAGTATACAAGTAACTATGCTAGGATAATGATTGCAAATTTTGTGAAAATAATGATATGCTTAATCTGAACGGGCCGGGCCGGACCTGGACCTCAATATTATGAATTTGACCGGGCCTGGTCCGGGCCTGGGCTTGGGCTTGGTGTTCATGGGCCTGGCCTGGCCGGGCTGGGGGTTGGTGGGCCCGTGACGAACACTGGTACCAATGAACTTGAAATATAATTTGCATTCGAATACACACAACATTGTATTAAATATATTTCGTTTTCTTTTCAGATATGTTCTGATGTGATTACCGTATCCTACTATATAGTTGAAATTCTAGAAGGAAATGAGAACTATTCCAAAAAGCATACCAGAAATAGTTGATGTGGTAACATAGTTAGTTTATTATAGTTTGAACCAGGCGTGACGTAGCCATGGCAGTCTCCAAACTTGAACCTACTCATTGATATAAGTATACTCTGGTTCAGCCGATAAAAAGACCAAAAACAGCGCAGCGCCGACAGACGTCGCCAGTGTGGGAGGAAAAATAGCGGTTCAGCCGGTCCAGCCAGCCGAGCTGCTGGTTTCCAGGGTTATGAGGACTCGGCTGGGGCTTGTTTTGAATTGTGCAATTTAATTTATTATTTGTTGTGCTTAAAACTTTACGAATCCTCTTTTGATTCAAATAAATGTTAGCGGCGGTACCGCTGTATTCTCACTGTGCTGTGTCGCCAATGTCTAAATGTCGTTAATTTCTGTTCCAGTTTCTGATCGATCTCTGAACATCCCGGTACCGGATGAAGAGGTGGACGACGATGGTGCGCGCCGCGGTGGGGTCCAGACTGTCCAGGACCAGACTGCTGGCCGCGACACTGGTCGGCTGTGGCCTGCTGGTGGTAACGGCCAGACAGCCGGTGCCGCCGCTCAGAGCCCACAATGACAACGGCAGCTTCCGGGGCTGGCCCATCCGCGAGCTGTGGGCGAGCGAGCGGCCCGAGCAGGCGTGGTTCACCAGCGCCGAGTGCCGTCCGCTCGTCACCCGCTTCACCCGCGACCACAGCCTGCCGCTCGTCTACCTGGCGTCGTTCCCGAGATCCGGGAACACCTGGACCCGCTACCTGCTGGAGGCTTCCACTGGGATCTTCACCGCTGGATCCAATATACCCAACTACCGCCAGTACAGACACCCCTCCTACCAGAACAACACGTTCACAGATCAGGCTATTAGGAATGGTGCGAAGCGTAAAGGCGAGCTGACCAGGTTTGGATATATTGGTGAAACAGTCCCCTGGACCCAGGGAATCACAATTGTCAGCAAAACACACAATTGGCCCGAACCCTGGAACAAGACAGAAGCAGAAATCGTAAATAAGACTTATAAATGGTTGACACCATTTCCTGAAAACGCTACCCGTCGAGCCGTGCTTATAATTCGTGATCCTTTCGAGTCGTTCATTTCTCTGCAAAAATACGGAAAGACTAAATCCATATTGAACGACGAGGACATGAGCGAACTGTTCCGAGGACAGAAATGGGAGAAATTCGCCACCAATTATGCCCGAATTTGGTACAACTTGAACTCCCGTTGGATCAAATCTACCAAAGAGCTACACGTCATAGCTTACGAGCGTCTGACGCGGGGTCCGATCGAGGAGCTGACCACGCTGCTGCACTTCCTGGACATAGAGCCGGACCAGCGCCGTATACAGTGTGTCCGCAGTCACCTGGAGGGGAAGGTGCACAACCGCCGGCACGGCGTGGTGCCCGACAATCAGACGTACCCGCTGCAGGCAAGAGCTGGACTGTGGAAGCACATCCACGAGCTGAACTGGCTCCTGAAGGACAGGGGGCACCAGGCGCTGCCACTCGAGACATACTCGTTTGCGGAGGAGTTCAGGGATATACTTGTTTAGCCGTAGCTCGTATATTTATTGTTATTTAATACCAATGAAGTGGTTATAATAGGCAACTCTTTTATAACAGTGTTAATCCCATTGTGATGTGTTTTCTAGTATATATGGACAAACATCCGTTGTGATATGACTTGATAGGGACCGTAAGGACAACCGCATTGTTCATTTGACCATTTGACATTGGTATCAAACCGCCGTATATCGGGCTCTTGTTATGAAATGTCGTTGGAATACGCGTCAATTATAGTCATATCATGTGTTAGTGCCCAGACTTCACTCTTTGACTTGGGTTGGAGTCGGACAGCATTGCTTCGTGACGTATTGAACTAAAATGATTACTGCCGAAGGCACCATGAAAACAGCACTTGAGATATTGTGGGGCAGTAATTGTTGTTGAGGTCATTTCTTGTCTGCAACTTCAATGGGCTAGTTTTTTTTTCAACAGGGTTTAATGTTCAGCCTCTGCTCATTCAGCAATGTATGCAACTTTATATCTACCTGCTAGCTCAACGTGCAGTTATCATAAATGTTTGGAGGAACTTTTCATCAGAGACCACAGTCAGTCATCATTTCAATAACGTCAAAAGATAGGACTGGCCCATCCGCGAGCTGATGATGACGTTCACCAACTATACGACCATTTCACACAATTTGACACCATTTGACCATTTGGTATGTTGTTTTGACACTTTTTACTGCCGGTTTTTCAACACCTTTTTAGATAAAATATTGCACTGCTTGGGCCTATGTGCATGTTATGTCAGTTATGATAAGTTGATTAACTTGATGACATTTTAGGTTCACTTCCATTTTGCTCACGCTCGCCGTTCGTTAGAAGGCGAGTGTCTGTCGCTCGCCTCCAGCTCTTTGTTTCAGCCTTTATGCATTGCTGGCAGCAGACGACCGATGACAGAAGCAGGTATGTCTCACGCCCGGCTTTGCTGGCTGCAGGCTGCACCATTTAGGTATCACTGTTGCCAGCAGCCCGAGATGGTGAGATCGAACAGCCAGATCACAGAGTCACGTTGATAGATTAGTCAGTATGCTGGACAGACGCCAGGCTCTGCGAACTGCAGACTGCAGAGCTACACACCGTGATGCACCAGCCGGCGGTGCCATGTAGCGTTACGTCCCGGCCGCCAGTGAACGGGCCTCCGTCACCTCCATGGCTGGTTTTCCTGCTCTCCGACATGTGGAATGGAATCTATCATTCAACGTTTGCTACACCATGTCCCAGGAAGGAGATTGGCATGCGGAGTAGCAGATGTAGGATACCAGGAAGCACTTATAGCTATTGAATGCACTAATGCGTTGGCTATGCTATCTCAAGGTAAAATGTCATTGCGACGAAAGTGAAAGAGATCCAATCAAGGGTTTAAACTCTGTTATCAGACCCATAACTTATTAGATAAGAAGAAGGGTGGTATAACACATCAGAAATATCAGGCAATAGCGACTACAAATGTTCTGGCGTCGAGACGCTTGAAGCCGTCATAACTGGATGGATAGGCGGACTGCAAAAAAAGTTAGTTTAACTTCTCAAGACATACATATTACACAGGTACTCTGTGTCCCAGTGATATTGCTTCACCGTTGTTTCATCGGCGCTATAGACACTGCGTGCGGTGCCACCATCCAGTCAGGGTACCACTCTGCCACCGAGGTTCGCACTCACACTGCCACCGAGGTTCGCACTTAGTGACCCCTACAGGGTTTTAGTGACACTGCATGCGGTGCCACCATCCAGTCAGGGTACCACTCTGCCACCGAGGTTCGCACTCACACTGCCACCGAGGTTCGCACTTAGTGACCCCTACAGGGTTTTAGTGACACTGCATGAGGTGCCACCATCCAGTCAGGGTACCACTCTGCCACCGAGGTTCGCACTCACACTGCCACCGAGGTTCGCACTTAGTGACCCCTACAGGGTTTTAGTGACACTGCATGAGGTGCCACCATCCAGTCAGGGTACCACTCTGCCACCGAGGTTCGCACTCACACTGCCACCGAGGTTCGCACTTAGTGACCCCTACAGGGTTTTAGTGACACTGCGTGCGGTGCCACCATCCAGTCAGGGTACCACTCTGCCACCGAGGTTCGCACTCACAATTATTCGGGATATGGCTTTTTCCGCAATTTCGTCCTAAAGGTTGAAACACAGCAAATATTGCGTCTCGCAGGTAAGTCGAGTCTCGCAGGCAATCGCGTTCCGCGTCTGTGCCATCTCGCTCGAAAATCTCATCTCGCACGAAAATCGTGCGTAAAAGTTAACCTAGAGTCTACTCTCTCGCATGCGAGATAAGATGCCGATGTGAGACCCACGATTCAGGGACGAGATCTCAACGCGATTTCACAGCGGCACTGCGAGATTTGAGACGAGACGCGAGCGGGAAGCATTAAGTGTATTTCAATGGGAGTTGCGAGACACGATTTGTGTGCGAGAGAGCTGTGTTTCAGCCTTAATGGCTTAGCAAAATGGTCCGAACGCCATCGCATTCAAACGAGGCTCTTCATTCTCGCTCGCTTCGATATCGACCGGCGATCAGTGAACTATGGGCGCTTCTGTTGGCGACTCTCCGGCGGAACAGCTCTCAGCGTGGTCGACTAGTGTACAACTCGTATGCCGTTCTCCTCCCACACAGGCGACGTCTATCGGCTCTGCCCTGTATTGGTCTTTTTATCGGCTGCGGTATCAGAAGTTAAACGGTCTATATATACCTCGGACCGCTCTCACCGGGCTCTACCGTCTGTCATTCCGCTTCACATCATCCTCTCCCACATCTCTGGTTACCGAACCTGCAACACCACTCATACATAACCCGCGCCGTACGGGGGGGAGGGGGGGGGGGCGTTTAGACGCCCCACCTAAGGTTTTCAAGGATATAAAAAAATGGCGGCGCGCAAGCGCCGCCATTTTTGGCACAGCTGTTCGGGCATCAATTGCGCACATTATGCAATAAAAAATACCTCTGGTCATCTCAGGTCAGGTCACCAGACCAGGTCACGTGACCGCACCTCCAAAAATGTTTCCGGTCGCACCACAGCCACAGTTTTTAGCCGAGCGATTTCGTTCTTACAGGATTGCATAAGAGCAATAGTACCTATAATACGTTTTTCTCGGATTGTGTATATCGGTGACCTAAGTTCGGGTCAATTTCGTGACCTCCCCATTATAAGTCAATGGGGAAATAATCAAATGCTTCCTTTTCTGAGGATACGAATTATATCAGCTCAATTCCTTCTGGATCATGTTATCATAGACTATTCTTGAAGTTCCAGGTTCAATTTGTTTTTAGTGACCCCTACAGGGTCAGATGAGGTCACCCGAGGTCACCAACAATTTGTCTGCCAATAACTCTCGACAAAATCAAGATAGAGAAATGAAACTGGCACCAATGTGTTTGTCTCGTAGAGGCATGTCTCCCAATGGGCAACATGACCTTATTGGGTCACCATTGACATTGACCTGAGGTCATTTTTTTATGCTGA
>JAXIVJ010019707.1:0-12500 GCA_036785665.1 Chirona hameri | reverse complement strand
AAATGCGGAGCGGCGTCCCACTCGCTCTGGCGCAGTATGCTAAGTTGAGAATTAATATAATTTAACACGTCTGATACTGGACTTGGAAGTTGGTTTACTGAAGGTAATTCTAGGCTCAATTTCGCAAGTCTGTCGGCTTCCTCGTTTCCCGGGATACCGGTGTGTCCTGGGATCCAGAGGAATTTAATACTATTGTTTTTACTGTTTAAATACTTGATTAGTTGTCTGATTTTAAATACTATCGGGTTTCTACATTCACTAATCGAGGAAATGGCCGTGAGCGAGGCGGACGAGTCTGTGCAAATGACTACTTCCTTAAGTTTTTCTTTTCTGACATATATCTGTGTATACGCTATTTATGTCGGAAGTCTAAAGTTATTGCTAACTGTGTTTGTGTAGAATGCACCACCGGTTCGGCCTTCGCCCCGTGAACCGTTTGTGTATATGTATGTGTATGTGTTGTGTTGTGCTTTTGTGTTCGTGGAAGAGTGAGAGTGTTTCTGACGCGGTGACTGTGTTTTTGTTGTGTGTGAAGAGGCGGTGTGTGTCTGGTGTTGTGTCGAGCCAGTGAGGTGTGAGTGGTGGCGTTGGCATTGTGGTGAGGTGAGCGATGTTGAATAGTGTGAGTGTTTGTCTGATTCTGTGGCTGATAAGCGGGTGTCGTTTTTGTAGTAGTGTTTGTCGTCTAGTGGGTGCGGGGTGATTTAAGATGTGGAATGTTGGGCGTGTGGGGTGTGGAACTTGCTCTGGCGTAGAATCTAAGTAGTGTGTATTTGCGGTCGGCGGCAGAGTGTGGGAATGTTAGTGTCGATGTGTAAGTTTGTGGTGTTGGTGGTGCGGCAGGCTCCAGTCACGATGCGCAAGGCAGCGTTTTGGACAGTTTGCAATTTTTTTAATTTGTTTGGAACATATGTCATCAAATAAGAATGCGTTATAATCCAGTACTGGGCGTATCAGGGAAGTATATAGTTGGAGGAGAGTGGCGCGATCTGCGCCCCACTCTCGACCAGCCAATGACTTCATAATATTAATTTCGTCCGCGTACATCTCTGCACTAAATCATTGAAGTGTGGGATGAACGAGAGACGTGTGTCTAGCGTTATTCCCAGATACTTGAATGATTTGACAAAAGGGATAATTTGATTGTTATATTTTAATGGAATGTAGGGTTCCCACATATGCAGGTTTCTTTGAAAAAATTAGAGATGCAGATTTACTTGGAGAAATTTCCAGACCCCATTGGTCGCACCATACCTTTATATCAATGAGTACTAGTTGTAACATTTTGCTGGCTTGATCGACACTCGGGTGCGAGAACCACACCGCCAGGTCATCAGCGTACATTGAAAATTTGAGACCTTTGTCGATCTTATTAATATTTCTGAAGATGTCGTTAATCATAATTAAAAATAGGGTCGGGGAGAGGACCGATCCCTGTGGGACACCGTGGTCCTGATTTTGATTTGGAGAATATGTGTTGCCGCACCTTACATTAAAAGTTCTATTTTCTAAAAAGTTTTTGGATGAATTTGGCGAGTCGACCTCGAATTCCGGCCTTATGGACCTTTACTAGAAGTGCGGTTTTTGTTGACTCTGTCAAACGCAGCTCTCAAATCAAGAAGGAGGGCAATTGTGACCTCTCTCCCTCGAAAGCCGCGCTGGACAGAGTCGATAAGACCAACTAAATTGTCCGCAGTGGAACGACCAGGTCGAAAACCACTTTGGTGTGGGGTAAGTAAATTATTTGATTCAATGTATGTCCTGATGCGTCCATTAACCATGCGTTCGAATAGTTTTACATGCACAACTAGTTAGAGAAATAGGGCGATAGCTAGCGGGAGAAGTTTTAGGTTTGCGAGGTTTAATTATAGGAATTAGCGTACTATTATGCCAAGATTCAGGGAAAGTGCCGTCAAACCACATGGTATTGAAGGCTGTTAGTAAGTTGGTGAGACCAGTCTCTGTCAAGTTTTTAAAGAAGGAGTAGTCAATTTGATCTGGCCCTACAGAAGTTTTACCACATTTACCTATAGCGTACGTTAACTCTGAGTTGGTAAAAAGAGAGTTGTATATTTCTACGTTATTAGAGTCAAAGCTGATAGATTGAAATTGATCGTTAAGTTGGTTAGCAAAAGTTGGTGTACATTGTTGTGTTGATGATATGTTAGCGTAGTGTTGTGCAAATTGTGTTGCCACCTCTAGGGGAAGCGTGTAAGATGTGTTGTGTATTTGTAAGTGTGGGATTTGTATGCCGGTGGTCTTTTATTTGAAAACGATTTGATTAATGTCCAAATTTTTGAGAGGGAGGTAAATCGATTAAAGGTAGATGAGAATTCCTGCCAAGATTCTTTTTTTGCTTTGTCAATGATTGTTTTAGCCAAAGAGCGGGTTTTCCGTACTTCGTGTTCGTTTTCTGCAGTTATACAAGATTTTAATTTTCGAAATGCTCTTTTCCGGAGGGCAACAGCTCTTTGGCATTCTGTGTTCCACCACGGGGCAGTACGCTGCCTCGGGTGGTGTTGTGTGTGTGTGCGTGTGTGTGGAATGTGCTGGTGTGCTGATGCGAGAATGGTGTTTAAAAATGTGTTAATGTCGGTCTGGGAGTCTGCGGGGTGACTAGTGTCAATGTGTTTTTGAAAGGAGGACCAGTCGGCTTTGCGAAGGTTCCATCTAGGCAGAGAGTAAAAATTTGTCTGTCCGGAAGGGACTTGGAGTTCTAAGTGAATTGGGAAATGATCGCTAAAAAGAGGGTCTGTTTGTGCGTTAAATGCAAAAAGAGTCGCGATGCGTGGTGTGGCGAAGGCGAGATCGATGGCGCTGTAAGTCACCTCGCCTCCTGAGTGGTGTACGTGTGTGGGTGATTGGTCGTTAAGGAAGACCAAATTATGCCGGTCCAGTAGGTCCAGCATAATTTGGCCTCGGAAAGAGTTCCGAAGGCAGCCCCACGCCCGACTATGCGCGTTGAAATCGCCCATAATCAGACATGGGGTGTTAATATTTGTAATAAGCTGGGAAAAAGAATCAATGTCTATGTCCTCCGTAGGACGGAAATAAATTGAGATGAGAGTTATTTCTAGCTGAGCGATTTTAATATTAACGCCGACTGCGTCTAAGGTTGTTTGAAGGTCGATTTGATGATGCAAAAGTTGGTTTGAAATAAGCAAAGCCGAGCCGCCTCGGCGAGGTGATGCATTTACGTTATTTGTGTAAAGGCTATAGCCGGCGATTTTCAAGGTATAATTATTAAAGTCGGCGTCAATAAAATGGGTTTCCTGAACAGCGGCTACTAACGGATTATTATTTAAGACGTAATGTTTGAATTGCCCCCAATGGGATATTAAAGATCTAACATTCCATTGGAGGACAAATTCTGACTGTTGATTATTCATTTAGATTTACTTTTACTGTCCAAGCCTTGCCTGGAGGTCGCTCGAGTATGCCTGCGGGGGCGGGCGGCCGGGCGGGAGGGCGAGGAGTGGGAGCGCGAGGAATCTGACTGGGTGTCACTCTCCGAGAGTCGGGGAGGGGAGTGGGCGGGCGGGGAGTTGGAGCGGGAGGGCGGGGGAGGGGAGTGGGCGGGGCGGGCGGGCGGAGAGTTGGAGCGAGAGGGCGGGGCGTGGTTGCGGGCGATAGACTGGGAGACGGCTCTCATGAGAGAGTCGTCCGAGGAGTCCTCCGAGAGTCGGCACTCCGCTGGTGCTGCGGAGGCCGGGGAGGCGGGGCCTGAGTCGATGTTCGACTCGGCTGGGGCGGGGGAGCGCGGTGCCGGTGGATCGGCGGCAGCCTCGCGCTCGAGGGCAGCCAGAGGTGCCATTGGGAACTGGCATGGCGGTCGGGGGGTCTGGCGGTTGGTGGGTCTGGCGGGAGGCCGGTTGGGTGGGGGGGAGGTTCCGGGAGGGGGGGAGGGGCGGCCAAGCGCCGGGGGCGAGACCTGGGGAGAGCGGGGGCGTCCGGTGGGCGCCGACTGTCGCTCCTTTCAATGCGCTTCAGGCGCTCAGCCTCGCGAGCGAGGCCCCAGGCTCTGCACCGGCGGTCCCAGGCCGGGTGGGCCTGGTCGCACGTGGCGCAGCGTGCTGCACGCGTGCACCCTTCGGTGCCGTGCTCGCCTGCGCACCGTCCACAGGTGGCGGTGCGCACCCGGCAGGTCCACTTTAGGTGGCCGTAGTGCCAGCACTGCTGACACTGCCGGGGGGGGGGGGGGGGGGGCGGGATCCACTCCCTGACTGGGGCGGCCACGTACCCACAATGAATGTGGGTAGGCAGCTCCCTGCCTCTAAAGCGGAGCCGAATCAGCGGGTTGGGGCTGCTCGGGGCCGCTTCTTGGTGGGCGAGAGGCGCGTGACCTCGCACACCCCTTGGTGTGCGAGCTCTCGGAGGATGAGGTCCTCCGAGAGGGCGGACACGTCTGGGCACCACACCAGACCCTCCACTGAGTTTAGGTGCGCCGGGGCTTCCACGGCGACCTTCGCTCCGTTGAATTTTGGTCACGCCCATCAGACGGACGTTCTGTGCGGACGTCATCGTCTCGATCAGGAGGGCTCCTGATCGGATGGGCTTGGCGCTGGCGACGTCGCCTTCACAGATGGCGACCAGCCAGCGCCGGACTTGGAACGGGTTAATCGTTCGGAACGGGAGTCCGTCCGTTCGCCACATAAGGAGGCGAGCGGGCCCGTTCGGGGGGGGGGGGGGGGTGGGGTCGGGGGGAGCTGTGCTCCGGGTCGGCTCCTGGGAAGCCCCTGAGGGGGGCGGGGAGTGGAGGAGCCGGCCTGGGGAGTGCGTGGTCGCGCACCGGGGGACCCCAGAGGGGGGTCGGGTGGGTCGGGGGGGACGAGAGTCCGGCGACTGCCAGGCCCCTGGACGGGGCGGGCGGGGCCCCTGAGGGGGGCTGGGAGGGGGACCGTCCAGGGGGGCGCGCGGTCGCGCGCCGGGGAACCCCGGAGGGGGGTCGGGCGGGTCGGGGTGGCGGGGCGGGCGGGGCCCCTGAGGGGGGCTGGGAGGGGGACCGTCCAGGGGGGAGGGCGGTCGCGAGACGGGGAACCCCGGAGGGGGGTCGGGCGGGTCGGGGGGGCGGGGTTCCGGGGGGTAGCCATCGTCGTGGCTCAGGAGGGGAAGGATGGGGGCTAACTATTTACGTGAATTGCCACACACGACAGAACGTGTTGGCAACTGCAAATTAACTTCTCAAGACTGGAGGGGGACCTAAACCGTGGAGGAGGGCCTATTGCCAATAAAAAATTTGTATCTAATGAGTCTACCTACTTAAAAATATCTAGAGTCTACCTATCTAAGGGTCTACAACCCTGCCACACGCACGTGGTCAGGGTTCCGCACCCGGAAGCGGTGGAGGGCTGGAGCAGGCTGGCTGGAGGCGTCTTCAGGTCCGATGTCGATGAAAGGATGAAACCGATTGAACGGACGGCATGGCTGGGCGCAGACCACGGGCTCTGCACATGCGCAACGTGACGTCAGGCGACCGGCTAGCTCGTCACCATGGTGACGGGGCCGGCTGGCGCCAGAGTCACGTGGTCGCCATGGTTACCGGGCGGCGGCGCCTGCGCGGAGCCAGCGCACAGCCGGAGCCAGCATTCTGGTCATCTTACAACAAATGATGAAAACGAAATCGCTAATTATCATTAATCCTTGCTATCAAAAAGGGAATATGACTGAAAATATGAATGGATTAATTCATCTAGTTTTCATTGAAATAAGCTATTATTCCTGAAAAACCATGTCGTTGCAAAATATGACCATTTCCCGAACCCCGCACATCCGTGATTCGAGCAAGATGGAGTCTCACCAAACGCCCCAAACCACCACAGCCATCTTTCACCACAGCTAGTTTAAGATGAAATTGTTAATTTTAAGTAAACTATGGTGTTATCATTAAAATTGAATTTCCAGAAAAATGCATTAATGCATAAAGTTAAGATTGATATCAAAAATCACCGGGAAAAGCCGTGTTCTTACGAGTTATAGACCCATTTACCAAAACGCCCCAATCACCCCAATCGCCCCAATCGCCCCAAAACGCAAAATCCTTCGTCAAAACGGCTACTAGCCGTTACTTGTTAGCCTCTTTTGGGGCGTTTTCGGTATATTTTGTAGAAGGAACTAACGCAACCCAAAATTGCCAGATTTGCTCAAAAATTTGAATATTCAAAGCAAACTAACTGGAAATATTGAACTGTAAGACATATACTTATACATTAATTCATAAAATTGCGATTTATACTAAAAATCACCGGGAAAACCGTGTTCTTACGAGCTATAGACCCATTTTCCCCAAACGCCCCAATCGCCCCAAACGCCCCAAACGCCCCAAACGCCCCAAACGCCCCAATCGTCCGAAACGCAAAATCCTTCGTAAAAAACGGCTAATGTTGGGTTAAAGGGATTGTGTCTAGTCAAATACTGAACAAATGTACCTCCCAGTCGATAGATTGCTGAATTAATTTGCTGAATTGCAGATTGCTTTGCTGAATCGAATGGTATAACTCGTTCCTATGTATCTGGATCCAGTGGCTCATAATTAGATGTTTTGTGTTTTTACATATAACATATGTTTGACTAAATCAGCATTTTTCGTCATCATCACATAATAAGTCCACATTTTCTTACAAAAAAAACACATATTTCGGCCATTTCACATGTATTAGCAAGATTTTTTGTCGAATTAGTATAAACTTAAAGTTTAATTCGGTACAATTTTCCCCCATGTGAATGTATTGTTAACCCGCGCCGTGCCGGGGGGAGGAGGGGGTGTTTAGACGCCCCCTCCGGTTTTTAGAGGATAGCGAAAAACGGCGGCGCGCAGCGCCGCCGTTTTTGGCAAAGCTGTTTCAGAATCAATTGCCCACATTATTTAAAAAATAAATACCTCGGGTTATCTCAAGTCAGATCACCAGACCAGGTCACGTGACACCACCTCCAAACTCCAAAAAAACTTGTGGCCGTACCACAGTCACAGTTTTTGGATGATCGATTTCATACATACAGGATTTCATAAGGTCATATATATCTACAATTTGTGTATCTTGGATTTGTGTATATCAGCGACCTAATGTCGGGTCAATTTAGTGACCTCCCCATTATAAGTCAATGGGGAAATATTCAAATGCTTCCTATTACAAGGAGACGCAAGATAATTCCTTCGGGATCATGTTATTATAGGCCATTCTGAATTACCTAGGTGTTATTTTTGCTCAGTAAACCCTACAGGCTCAACCGAGGTCATCCGAGGTCACCAACAGTTTTATGTCAATAACTCTCGCCATAATAACGATAGAGAAGTGAAACCGACACCAATGTGTTTGCCTCGTCGAAGCACGTCCTTCCATATGCAACATGATCTACTTGGGTCACCACTTGACATTGACCAGAGGTCAAATTTTTAAGTTGACCTAACCTGGTCAACAATAATATGATTCGAAAAACCCTGATGAGACAATCACGATGGCATCAAAATTATTGCCTTGTCTTTATTAGGTAAAAAGCTATTCGTAAGAAAACTGTTTTGCAAAAAATTGCCTTTGACATTTGATTAACTAAACTGTTAAAAGAAGGTCATGCATGTTCGTTTAAAATGTGTATGATGCGCTGTACAAGAGTCTTCCAATGGGGTATGTCAGTTGACAAAGATGAATATGGCGCTGATGTGCAATGTGACCCAAGCGGCGATCACCGCCATTGGCGACAATGCATTAAGTCACTGTTTGAGGGTGGCTCTAAAAATAGTTACGATGGAAAATGCTAAGGGGCCAGGTCTCATGTGGTTCGATGAAGCTCTCTGAGTTAAATACTGCCATTTTTTGATGATATAAATAATTGGGGTTGCACAAAATTTCCCCGAAACAAACCATGCGCGGCGAGCCGTCATAAGGGCGATCGGGCTGTTCGGCCCCAGCAGGCGATCGACCATGTCGTCTCGCCGCAGCCGACCGTCGTCTTCAGTGGCGAGGGCTGCGGCTCGGGTGAATGGCAGTATTTTAGTCTACCGTCATTATTTATATGTATCATACGATCAAGGTCACACAAGATGGTGATGGGAATGAGCGATGGTGCAGGCGGCGCAGAAGGAACAAGAGAAGCTGAAGGAGTGGCACTGAGCAGGGAATACAATAAGACCATATGCCACCGCACTCAGCAAGTCGTTGGTCCTGCCGTATTTAATATGAAAGTTTGTGTATTTACCTCATTTTTTTCTTCTGGAGAGCATGGCGGTCTGTGCTGCTCCAGCAGGCTGTCATAAGCAGGTGTCTTATACGGCCTTGAGCAGGTGTCGACAATACAATCTTCTGCTCAATCGAAGGTGAGTATGTTTTTTAGCAGTGTTTCAAACAGTAAGTTCCATCTGTGGTGACATCGCAATTAATGCACAGTGAAAGCCTTTCTTCCATATTTTGTATTAACCCGCGAGTCACTGGGGGGGGGGGGGCTTTTTTAGCCCCCCCCCCTTAGGAATATTAGGAATATCTCAATAACTAATGCAGATATCGACGCCAAACTTTCAGTACCTTTCCGGGCATCATTTTTACACCTTTTAGGATAAAAAGGAAAAAATTTCGACTGATTTTTTTTAGATGTAGTGAATTTAGTGACGTCACTAAACACGATTTTTACACCAAAATCGGCTAAACTTTGCCAGGCCGTACAAATGCTGCATTTGAAGCAAAATGCAATCGAAAAACGCTTAAAGGTGGACAATTGCAAGGGCTTCAAACCAGCTATCTCGAAATTTCGAAAATGTTGGTTTTTGACCCAAAAATTGCATTTGTTTTTAAATGCTCACAAAATCAAATTTTTCAAAGATATTGAAAAACCCGGAAAATATGTCAGATAACGACATATGGGCAACTACCATATCAAATTTCAAAATTATATAATCTTTTTTGACTGACATGGCATATAAAGTATGGGTAAATCATGACGTCATATTTTGAAATTGCGTTTTTTGGCTTTTATTGACCGGATACAGACAAATAAATCCCAGCACTGTTCTTTGTAGATAAAACTGATAGAGAAACATGCTTTTGGCATTTCGATTTAACAATTTCAAATTTTGACCTTCAGTGACCTGAACTTGACCTGAACTTGACACTAATTTCACGTAAATGAAGTCAGGTGGTAAAATGACTACCACACTCGAAGTATACGCGTAAAAGCATCCATAAAACATGTGCTGCATGACTTTCGTAGATATTTTGTGTAGTGACCTTTTGTGACCTGACCTTAACCTTGATCTTTTCCAACAATCTCACTTTAGCTCATGTTGGATATGTATCATACCTTTGACAGCACTTTGGTTGATTATAGGCACAATCGAAGGCCATGGATGGCAAGTATTGTCCATAAACTCATACCTCTATTTTGACGTTTGGCTTGACCGTGACCTGACATGTGACTTTAATTCGACATTTTTAAGTTTGCGTTAGGTTTATCTCATTGAGCGCTTTCGAATGCCGCCCTGGGCGTCCCGCTGCGATCATTGGTTCTGAATATACCAGGGGGGGTAAAAAAAAAACCAGTGAGTCGTGTTACAGAATATAACCCAGTGACTGCCGGGTTAAATATATGAATATTTATCAGTTTAACAATAAAATGTACAACCATTGTTGTTTGCCACCAATATTTTGTTGTTGTTTGGCCCGAAGCCACGGTGGATAGAAATATTGCCCGCCCAGGAGCCGCAGCCAGCAGCCCCGACGACGGCTGCCGCGGCGAGTCGATATGGTTGATCGTCCGCTGAGGCTGGATGGGCCGCTCGCCCTTATGGCGGTTCGCCACGCATGGTTGACTTCCGCGATTTTGTGCAACCCCAATTATTTATATCATCAAACAAATGGCAGAATTCCACTCAGAAAGCTTCAGCGAACCACAAGAGACGTGAGCCTTTAGCACTTTCGATCGTAACTATGTTTAGAGCCACCTTCAAACAGTGACTTAATACATTGTCGCCAATGGCGGCAATCACCGCTTGGGTCACATTGCTGCCCAGCACCCCTGGCGGCAGACATTTTGCTGACATACCCCATTATATGCGCCAAGTCTACGCACCAGTCACAGCGACTCAGTTAGGCCAAATTATCATTTTTACAGCACTTAAAGAATGCTTTAGCACGCGCAGTGGAGGGTGGGGGCTCTTTTGTGCACCCACATGTTTTTCGTGAATATTTATAAAACAAAGCGGAGCAGGGTAGTGTTTGTTGCGTGACATTAACACCAACTCAATAGCGGATCGTTTGACGCAAAAAAAACATCAAACTCGGTTGATCCATATTTGAGTTATATAGATTTTTAGTCCAAGATGGCAGCCAGAATCGCGGTCGGTATATCGATATCTTCGGAACCAACAGTCGGATCGGAATGATTCAAACGCCATTCGGTAGACAATGCCAATTTTCATCCCTGAAAACAACTTTGGACACATTGCTGGTGACCTGCGACGTCACATAGGTCAAATTCCAAAAAATGTGACATTTGGCCAGATTTGACCTTCGTGACCTCGTTTGATCTTAAAGATATTGACCGAAATCCAAGAAAATTATTTAAAAAATGAAGATCATCATAGCACCTACCTACCCTGTAAGTTTCATCATTCTAGCTCTCATGCTTTCGGAGATCTTAGGGGGGCGGGCACTAAAGTGCCTCCCTCTCCACTGCGTGTCAGTGGCAAGTCCTCTCCACTGCGCGTGTTAACCGCCTTTTGGCTTTTCTGGGTGGACTGAATTTGCTTTACAGGTCCTTTAGAAGCATTATGGCTTGGTCTCTAACAGAAAATACGAAAGATTGTCGTTAAAATTGTCAAATGGAAAAGCCGTTTTTTCGTGTTTGTTTTTGTGTGGTCAAAACAGCTTTTAAAAACTCAAAATTTCGAATAGGTACGTTTTTGATTTTTCTCAACAACAAAATGCTGCTTTATACTCAGAATGGACCACCTCATCTTTTCCGCACCCTAGTTTTTGAATTTCTAACTTTTGATTTTCACGTCTCACCCTAATAATGCTCATAAGCATTGAAAGGTCCTTGAAATTGTTTAACAATGTGTTTGATGTAAGCTAAACTTCGTTATTTTGCCATTTTAATATGTGTAGACCCATGAGGTGTCATTTTCAAATCATGAATGGCTCAAGGTTTTTAACCCGCGCTTGACCGGGGTCTTAGCAGAGCACCATTGACCGGGAGAGGGCAAATATGGCCCCTGTCGTGGTCCGGTATCGGAAATAACAACGCTTCACGTTCGACGGCGGGTCTATGTATGACTTCACGCGAACAGACACAGACAGGGGAGCGGCAGCTGCTCGCGCCACCGCCTCCCGACCCAGAGTCCGGCCGGCCGCACGCCGACCCCGGACGCCGACCCGCGGCCGTGGGCGATCACGTGACCGCGTCCAGCGGCCCGAGGCCGGGCTAGCTGGCGGCCGGAGCGGCGGAGCCAGCGGCCGGCGGGCCGCAGACAAATCGTCCAACGCCATCACATCTCACTCCCTCCCAACAGTCTGCCACACACAATCTGCGGTGCCAAACAGCGGCTCCAGGCTCCGGCGGCGGCCGGACAGAGACTCCAGGCTCCGGCGGCGGCCAGACAGCGGCTCCAGTCTCCGGCGGCGGCCAGACAGCGACTCCAGGCTCCGGCGGCGGCCAGACAGACTCCAGTTTCCGGCGGCGGCCAGACAGCGGCTCCAGGCTCCGGCGGCGGCCTTACAGCGACTCCAGGCTCCGGCGGCGGCCAGACAGCGGCTCCAGGCTCCGGCGGCGGCCTTACAGCGACTCCAGGCTCCGGCGGCGGCCAGACAGCGACTCCAGGCTCCGGCGGCGGCCAGACAGCGGGTCCAGGCTCCGGCGGCAGCTCGCCCGGCAGCGGTGGTGGCTCGCCGGGCAGCAGCGGTGGTGGCTCAACTTTCAGCGACGGCAGTGGCAGAGGATTGCCCAGCAGGGGCGGAGGCCGGTCTGACAGCGGCGGAGGCTGGCCTAGCAGCGGCGGAGGCTGGCCTAGCAGCGGCGGAGGCCGGCTCGGCAGCGGCGGAGGCCGGTCTGACAGCGGCGGAGGCTGGCCTAGCAGCGGCGGAGGCCGGCTCGGCAGCGGCGGAGGCCGGCTCGGCAGCGGCGGAGGCCGGCCCGGCAGCGGGGACTCGCCTGGAAGCGGCGGCAGCGGCGACAGCGGCATTGGCTCGCCCGGCATAGACTGCAGTGGTGGAGGCTGACCTGGCAGCGGCGGAGGCTCCCCTGGCAGCAACGGTGGCTCGCTTGACAGCGGCAAAGGCTGGCCTGGCAGCGACGATGGCTTGCCTGGCAGCGGCGGAGACTGGTCTGGCGGCGGCGGGTGCTGGCCTGGCAGCGGCGGAGGCTTACCTGGCAGCGGTGGTGGCTGGCTCGGCAGCGGCGGAGGCTTGCCTGGCAGCGGTGGAGGCTTGCCCGGCAGCGGCGGAGGCTGGCCTGACAGCGGCGGAGTCTGGCCTGGCAGCGGCGGAGGCTTGCCTGGCAGCGGCGGAGGCTGGCCTGAC
>JAXIVJ010019706.1:0-17906 GCA_036785665.1 Chirona hameri | reverse complement strand
GGATAAAAGTAAGGTAGAAAATTATAGACCTGTCAGTCTTACCTCCTTAGTTTGCAAAGTACTGGAATCAATCATTAAAGATAAAATAGTAGAATATTTAGATGAATATAAAATAATTAGGGACACTCAGCATGGCTTCAGGACGGATTATTCGTGCATGACCAACCTGCTGCAGTTTTTGGATGTGGCAACCGATAGTTTGGATAGGGGTGAACAGCTTGATGTAGCGTATCTTGATTTAGTAAAGCTTTGATAAGGTTCCTCATAAAAGATTAGGATTACAACTGAAAAGCCACGGAATAAGCGGCAAGTCGCTTGATTGGATCGAGTGTTGGCACTCAGGACGGCAGCAAAGAGTTTTACTAAATGGGGTCAAATCTGGATGGAGAGATATTCATGGAGAGTAGATAATGGAGAGTAGTGGGTGTGCTCAAGGCTCAGTTTTAGACCCATTGTTATTTTTAATATTCATAAATACAATCGAGAATGGTGTAGATAGTAAAGTGTTAAAATTTGCTGACGATCTTAAAGTTTCAGAGTTATGAGGAGATATAACGACCAGGATCTTTTCCAGTCGGATCTGGATAGGTTGGTTGAATGGTCAGAAACATGGCAAATTCAATTTAATATTAACAAATGTAAAGTTATGCATGTAGGCCGAGTAAAAAGAAGAACTTCGTACGAAATGAGGGGACAGGAGATGTCACAGACGGTAATGGAAAGGTACCTAGGGGTAATGGTTAACAGTAAGCTGCCTGCATCTGACCAGGTAACCAAAGATAGAAAAAAGGCGCTAAGGATGCTTGGTGCCATTTACAGGAATGTTTCTTATAAAGGTGCTGAGGTGATAACTAAACTTTATTGTGCATTTGTTAGACCACATTTAGAGTACTGTGTTCAAGCTTGGTCTCTAACGTATGAGAAATATTGTTGGTTACTAGAAAGGGTACAAAAACGGGCAACGAAAATGGCTAACGGTATTAGTAATTTAGAATATGAGGATAGGCTTAAAAAATGGATATGTTTCTCACTTAAATACAGAAGATTGAGAGGGATCTCATGGAAGTTTTTAAGTTTGTAAATGGTCAACAGATTGGGTATTTAAAGAACTTCTTTGATTTTGATAGGGAGAAAAGAGGGGGAATGCCATCAGTATAAACTTATTGCTAAACAAAGCAGGACTAGATTAAGACAGTCGTTTTTCAGTAGAAGGGCTGTGAGCCATTGGAACAATTTACCAGGTGATGTAATCAGTGCAGCCACATTAGTTTCTTTCAAAGCTGGGTTCGAAAAACATTTTGCGGGAAAGGGTTTTGTTGATAAATATTCCTGGGAGTAGTCTTAGTTATAGTGATACACATATGTGAATATACATAAAAACATAACTATTTGAAATAGGTTGCTTACAAGATAGAGATTATTTTGAGAAGGAAGATTGTGTATGTGTGGGACTAGTGTAATTACGACGTTTGTATGGATTGCATGTCTTGTGAATGTAGATTGCTAAATTCTGAGATTGGTGGGTGCAGGACGCTGTAGTGTTAACGATGTATATGCACTGGATGTTAAATTCTGAAAATGGTTAGTGTGTATTACAATTTTTTCCAAATACAAAAATATAAATATTATACTTAGAAGAAGAAAAAAACTATCACCATTTTTTAAACTTCGAAGGTTTATGCATCAATGTCCATTCTGGCATGGACAAAAATCCGAATTTTTAAAAGACCACACTGTAAAATAACGTGATTTGATCTGAGATCACGTGTTGAAATAGCAATATTTCCGAATTTCCAAAAAATATTGCATCATAATAATATTGTTCCTGATGATTCTGGTGATTACCGAGCGGGTGCGAAGCGCCCGTGAGGTTTCTCGTCAACCTACTAGACAAATTTACATTTGACCCGGCCCGAATCGGCCCGACACGGCCCGACACGGCCCGACACGGCGTGCAGACGCTTTTCATAAGCTAATAACTTTTCAACCACTGCTCCGATTGAGATCGGGTTTTCACCATTGGATAGGACCATCAAATCAATTTTGATTTGTGTATGGTGCGTTCTGATAGAGATGGTACCACATCGCGTGGCACATGCAAACGTCGAAATGAACACAAATCATTTTTGATCAAAAATGGCTTGATTTATCTAAGCATTAATTTATACGATGAAGCATGCAACGCTCAGGACGTACTCCCTTTTCGCGGATTCGAGAAAGGAGCTCGTGAACAATTTAATACAACTTAATGTGTATGCAGTTTGTCCCAGGGAAGCAACAGATACCGCTCGGTTACCGCTGATTGAGGGGTTTTACTGGTTTAGATGGGGGTTTATAAATATTGTACGCTGAAAATGATAATTTTGTCCGCTGAAAATTATAATTTTGCCTGACATTACAAAGTAGCCCGAGGCTGCAACTCGAAAACCATTTGACGGACGAGACTGAAAAGTTCACAGCGTGAATCAACAGCCCAGATAACGCCAGACGCGTAGTTTTATAGAAATATGAGATGAGGGTGTTATTTAGAGATTGTTTTGGTCGATCTGTTCTGGAATGCCCCAATTGCCCCCTCCCCAACGAAAAATCGGTAGGCAAATGCATATTCCCCCCAACCGTTCCGGGAGGTTGTGATTTTTGTTCCGGGAAGGCGAGATTTACCCCCCTCCCCCGCTCAACGACTCTTTCGTGCTGACGATCCGACACCACAAAGACCTTTCCCGCTGATGACCCGACGCCACCCCGCCCCGTCGGGTCATACCTGCTTAACGATTTTTCGCGCTCACGATCCGACGCCACCGCCCCCCCCCCCCGCTCAACGACTCTGCGCTCACGACCCGCCCCCCCCCCCCCACCCCCACCCCCACTCCCGGGTCAACAACTTTTCGCTGACGAAACGGAGCTAATTTTTTTCGCCCCCGAAACTCGAAACCTAGATCCGCCACTGCCCGCAATACAGGCCGAGGACAAAGGAAGCCCAATTCCAATGACACCTCTTTTCCTCGAAGGCATAGCATGACGGGAATTAAAACAAGATTCATGGGAGAAACGTTTTTTGTCTAGACGATGGCAAACTCACTTTCCGTAATGCAACTACTATCTCTGCTACGTAAAACATAGTGTGGGTATATTCATATTATGTGTCTCAACTCTCAGCTGCAATAGGTGGTGTAATTGGTGATCGCCACTCGCCAAAGCACTCTTAGTGCACTTTTCATGCAGCACTTTATCCATCAATCCTGTTATCCAGCCTCACGATACGCAAATAATATTGCGCTGCATTGAATCCCCAGGAAATTAGTGAACCTAACCCTTCCTAAGCGGGCAGCTGGACCCATCACTGAATGCAAGACCAGCTACCAACCACAACTGCACACAACACAACCTCCTTCAACTGATTTCAATGTTTTGGAAAGTCCTCAACCACGCCCTGCCTACTACGTCTAATTTCGATGCAAGATGAAACAGAAGTTTGTCAGATTGTGCCCTTTTGAAACTCGTGAGAATATTGGAATCAGAACGGCAAACATCATATAACACGATGTCTATGCCCTTCTATTTGCAGGACCCGCCTTTCATTGAGTATTACGAATCGCCGGTACCAGATGTTGGAGGATATATCGGCGATATATGGAAGGAACTAGCCAAGATTATGAAGTTCACGTAAGTTGTCTAGAGCTTCCTCAATATCGTCGCAGTATGTCAATGTCTTATGTCTATTACGTATATTAACAAATCAGCTTTCAATTTTCTAGCCGTATGAAGAATTGACTTCCTGTACGAAGCTCTATCTTAGTCCTTTGCGGTGTCTTCCAGCAACAATGCGATTGTTTCCACATTTCCAAACAACAATATGGGACATGGTGACGTATGCATGCTTCAGTGTGTGATGCACCGTCAGCAATATTCAGCGATCAGCGTAGGTATGCGCCCAGTCGTCACGGCAGGAGGCGTGTCAGGAACGGGCAGCAGCCGGCCTTTTCACACGAGACTGTTCAGTTATCGCCCTGTGCCGTGATTACAACCACCAATTACACACCAATTACAACCACCAATTACATACCAGTTACAACCACCAATTACACACCAATGACAACCACCAATTACACACCAATTACAACCACCAATTGCACACCAATTACAACCACCAATTACACACCAATTACAACCACCAATTACGGACAGGAAGTCCAGCGGAAACACACCCGCTAGCCATGCAGTGGATACCGGGCTCCAATCACGGAGCGACCGGTTCGAAATAACTCGGGGATAGGCTCCTGATTAGTCCGTAACCTAACAGCGGTGCATACGATACAGAAAAGAAACTAAACTCGAAGTAATTGGCCCAATTGCCTGTTGTGAGTGTCACAAAAAGAATAAGGTAAAATACAATTACAAAAGACACTTGCCGGTCACGTGACTCGGGAAAGGTCACGTGACACGCGGACCGGCTCCAGCTGCTGCTCTGTCGGCGCCGTCGGTTAGCAACGAGGCCCCCATACCACCACTCACTGTTCGCCGGCAGGCTCAGTATTATGGAATCAGGGATCAGTATTAGGACCCTTATTAGCACTTATTTATCTAAACGCACTCTCAAATCGAACACAAAATGACATCCTCTTCTTCGCTGACGATACCTCTCCCTACTCTTCTCACACGACAGCGGACCTACGCGCGACGCAGCTCTCACTGACATCCTCTTCTTCGCTGACGATACCTCTCTCTACTCTTCTCACACGACAATGGACCTACGCGCGACGCAGCTCTCACTTCAGGAAGACTGAGACGAGATTCACAACTATGGTCGGGAATGGGTGATAACTTTCAACACCACGAAAACGATCCAGCAAACATTTTCACATAAACGCACTCAACAAGCACCAACACTCACATTTGGAGGTGATACGATACCAATTCGAGAAAGTCACACACATCTTGGTACAACTTTCTCTAAAGACTTCCGATTCCACGAACACGTCAACAAAATCTGTCAAAATCAACAGAACATTAAGCCCCCTATATCCTATAGCACAGCACTTGCCACGGACCATTCTCGACCAAATCTACAAAATGTACATCAGACCGCACTTCGACTATTGTGACGTTATCTATGACGGACATATTACCATACAGGACTCCACTAGACTAGAGACATTGCAAAATCGGGCCGGGAGACTGGTGACAGGGGCACTATTTCGAACATCTACCGACAAATTACGGTTAGAACTGAGCTGGGACGCGCTGACTACAAGACGACGCATACACAGACTTATACTGTATCACAAACTGAACGACCATGAACAACACACACCACACTATGTCACGTCCATTATACCGAACACCCGAGCACAGGACATCAACATCACTCTTAGAAACCCAAACACTCACACTAGATCCCCTCACCGTACAACATGTTATCAGCATTCATTATGTCAAGCAACCAGTAGACAATGGAGCCAGTTACAGGACACCACGCGTCAACTCTCACACACAATATACAAAAAGCAACTTCGCGAGCAGCTCTGGGTTTGTCTGATCCACCGTATTATAACACTGCGGGGTCGAAGGAGGGGAACATATTACATACGAGATTGCGCAATGATATGACACATCTGAATTCACATTGATTCATAATCCAAATATCTTCTACCCCTGCATGTGAGTGCGGGCATCAAGTTGAAAACCCTCGTCATTTCGTTCTTTCTTGTCTTTAACCCGCGCACTGCAGGGGCTTTGCAGCGAACACAAACTGCAGGGGGTTGATTTCCGCCCCCCCTGAGATCTCGAAAACTACGCTACGTAGCGAGAAGCGGAAAACGGAATTTGATAGCTTGATACATGTTCTATCGAAAGTATATCAATAATGTTTTAGTTCAGGTCAAAATTGAGGTCACCAGAGGTCATCAAAGGTCAAATTTTCCATTTTTTTCCTGTTTTAGGACATCGCTCCAGATATTCCCATATACCTCAGAAACTATGATAGTTAGAAACAAACGGAAAAAAGCAAACGCCAGCCAGTGAAATTTGCAATCGGCAAAATGTCCTTAAATTTGATATCAGGTCAACATTTGAGGCTCCAGAGGTAAAAAAAGAACAAAAATTCCGTTTTTTTGCTAAATCGTTTTTCGCTATTAACTTTTTACCTAAAAAGAGATAACGGAAAACTGTTTACGCCATTGTGGTTATCTTGTCAAGGCACTTTGAATGGTATACATGGTGACCTTGTTAAGTTAACTTAAAAATTTGACCTCAGATCAAGGTCAAGTGATGACCCAAGTAGGGCATGTTGCATATGGGAAAACGTGTCTCGACGAGACAAACACATTGCTGTCTGTTTTACTTCTCTATCGTCGTTATGTCGGGAGTTATTGACAAAAAAGTGATGGTGACCTCCAGGCACATAGCCAAGGGGAAGGGCGGCGGGGGCGGACGCCCCCCCCCCCCTAGAGGCCAGGAGGGCCCTTTTTGGCGCGCGAGGGCCCTTTTCGGCGCGCGCAGCGCGCCGAAAAGGGCCGTCGAGACCGCGCGAAGGCGGTATCATAGGCTCTTTACTACACGAAGCGTGGTCTTTAGAGAGTTTAGCGGACTTCAGAAGCCCTTTAGGGCCACCAGGGCCCTCTGAAAGACCAGAGGGCCCCTTGGACGTTTAAAAGAGGTCTGCATATGTCAGAGGGGCCCCTGACAAGACCGGAAGGGCCCCTGAGCGGGTCAGAGGGCCCCTGAGCACGTCGAATGGTCCCCCTGAACACGTCGAATGGGCCCCTAGCCAGCACAGGTGGGCCCCTGGGCAGGTTGAGAGGCCCCTGAGCATGTCGACAGGGCGACAAAGCGGCCAGCGCAGTCCTTTGTCAGGTCATAAGGGCCCCTGAGCAGGTTGGAGGGCCCCTGGACAGACCAGAGGGCCCCTGGGAAGTTAAGAGGGCCCCTGTGCAGGTCAGAGGGGCCCTGACCAGACCCAAAGGGCCCCTAGGTGGGTCAGAAGGGCCCCTGAACATGCTGAATGAGCCCCTAGCCAGCACGGAGGGGCCCAGGGCAGGTCGGAGGGCCCTCGGAGCATGTCGCAAGGCGACAAAGCAGCCAGCGCAGTCCCTTGCTAGGTCGGAAGGGCCCCTTATACGGTTAAAGGGCCCCTGGAGAGACCAGAGGGCCCCTGGAAAGTTAAAAGAGCCCCTGTGCAGATCGGAGGGGCCCCTGATCAGACCGAAAGGACCCCTGGGCGGGTAAGAAGGGCCCCTGAACATGCCGAAGCGGCCCCTGGCCAGTTCAGAGGGGCTCCAGGGCAGGTCGGAGGGCCCCTTGAGCATGTCGGCAAGGGCGACAAAGCAGCCAGCGCAGGCCGACCAGAAGAGTCGCTGGGCCGATCGGAGGGGCTCCTGGGCAAGTCAGAGGGGCCCCTGGCTAGACCGAAAGGGTCCCTGGGCCGGTCGGAAGGCCCTTGAACATGCCGGATGAGTTCCTAGCCAGACTGGAGGGGCCCCTGGGCAGGTCGGAGGGGCCCCTGAGCAGGGGCGGCGGATTGCGGGGGCAGGGTACCCAAAATTCCCCCCAGTCCAAAATCCTGGGGGCAAAGGGTAGTTTTGCCCCCCCCCAGATTTTAGCCTGCTCAATCTGGGGCAACATGACCCTTCCCCTCCCCAGGATTTTCATTTGAGGGGGGGATTTTGGGTACCCTGCGCCCTGCAATCCGCCGCCCCTGCCCCTGAGCATGTCGGCAGGGCGAAATAGCAGCCAGTGCAGTCCCTGGCCAGGTCGGAAGGACCTCTGAACAGGCCGATTGGCCCCTTGACACACAAGAGGGGCTTCTTGGAAGGTCAGAGGAGTCTCTGGTGAGACCGGAAGGGTCAAAGCACGTAGAGATCGCAGATGAAGATTAAATACAAAGAGGACTTACTCCACAATACAAATATTAAAAGCGGAGCTTTCGCGTATATTGTAACACCCTTCGTCAGGGTGCTACAATATACCCGAAAGATTCGATTTTATTTTTTCCTGTAGAGTAGAGTTATTTTTTCCTGTAGTACTCTTTGTATTATATATATATATATATATATATATATATATATATATATATATATATATATATATATATATATATATATATATATATATATATATATATATATATATCACCCACTCCACATCATGTCTTTTCGCTTCGCGGATCCCAGATGAGTCCCTGAACAGGTCGGAAAGGCGTAGAAAAGGTCAGAGGGGCCCCTAGACGATCTGAAGGGACCTTGGGCCTTTCAACAATAAGAATACAGTTGTACAGGGAATCAAACTCAAAATTTTCGCACCGCTCCGCGGCGCAATTTAACTACAAATTCAATTATATGCGGGTTAGGAAAAAATCGGTCAGTTTCTCGGCGCATTTATGTGTTATGTTGCTACTTCCCTATATTATTGGGCAAAATAGTTCATTTTAGCACCTTTTCCCCGCACCTTTAAACGCACAATATAGCAATTTTAGAGGTCCGCACCATACGCAATGCGACGCATTGATGATAAAGCAACCCAGGGCATAATACTCAAATTTTTCACGCCGCTCCGCGGCGCAATTTCTTTAAGAGTTCCAGGTCTTGAGTTAAAAAAATTCCTAGTTGGTATAGCTGATTCCAAATTAGTGTCGCTGGTTCCAAAGTTGATGTGGCAGTTTTCTAACTCCAGCTCCTAAACGTTGGTATGGCCCATGCCATACCTGCCATACTGCATTTTCCAGCCTTGTAACGTGCCTTTGCATGCGCTTTTTTTTGGGGGGGGGAGGGGGCCTTTCAACGCTTGGGAAGGGGGCCTTTAAACGCTTGGGAAGGGGCCCTTTCAACGCTCGGGAAGGGGCCCTTTCGAGGCGCCGCCCCCCCCCCCCCTGGACGAAATTCTGGCTACGTGCCTGGTGACCTCGCATGACCTCAAATGACCCAATAGGGGTCACTGAACAAAACTTACACTTGGATCATCAAGAATATCCTATAATAACATGATACAGAAGTAATTGGACTAATATCATGCATATCCTTGAAATAGGAAGCATTTGTATATTTACCCATTGACTTATTATGGGGAGGTTACGAAATTGACCTGACCTTAGGTTACCGATATCGAAATTCCGAGATAAACGAATTGTAAGTACTTATGCCCTCATGACATCCTGTAAGTTTCAAACTGATCGGTGAAAAACTCTGGCTTTGGTAGAACTGCAAACATTTTTGGAGGTGGGGTCACATGACCTGGTCTGGTGACCTGACCTGAGATGACCAGAGGATATTTTTTCAAAGTGTGCGCAATTGATGTCCTAACAGGTGTGCTAAAACCCGGCGGCGCTGCGCGCCGCCGTTTTTTCGCTATCTTTGAAACACCTGGGGGGGGGGGAATCAACCCCCCTGCAGTGCGCGGGTTAAGAACCAGTAAGGCGCCGTAGTTGGCGATGAACGAGCGAGCGCGAAATAAATGTATGGTGAATTGCAACCTGATCGGGCAAGTAGTTCCTGAGATATATAAAAAGGTGCGCACGTGCGCACGTGCAGAGGCACCCTACCCATGACTTGTGGGTAGGCGGCGGTGGAGGGGTCTTTACTCCTTAACCACACACCAAATTTGAACACAATCGGCTCAACCGTTCCTGAGATATATAATAGGGGTATGCACGTGCGCATGTGCAGAGGCACCCCATCCCTGACTTGTGAGAAACTGGCAGTTGAGAGGTCCCTAACCACACACCAAATTTGAACACAATCGGCTCAGCCATTCCTGAGATATAGAATAGGGGTGAGCACGTGCCCACGTGCAGAGGCCCTGACTCCACCCCTGACTTGTGGAAAGGCAACGGCTGAGAGGTCCCTAACCACACACCAAATTAGAACGCAATCGGTTCAGCCGTTCCTGAGATATAAAATAGGTGTGTGCATGTGCGCACGTGCAGAGGCACCCCACCCCTGCAGGCACCCCACACACGGCACACGAAAATGTTCACACAATCGGCTCAGCCGTTGCAGAGTTTTTGCGAGAAAACACTTTTCCAACACCCCTCACGCGGCACGCGCCATACGCAGTGGTAGTCACCCACATGAGTCGGTACTGGTCTCAAACAGGGTAGGTTGGATGGGGCTGCTCAGCAAAGAAGTCAGCTTGTCAATCGGACGTGTGGTTGCAGAGATATGAGCTTCTTAAAAGCGTCGCCACAGGTCGGGCCGGGCCGCTCATATTCAGATTTTTCCCATATACCACGGAAAGACGAGCGAGCGCTTCGCGCTCGCTCGTAATAACGAACTAAGAATTGAATTAATCATCAACATAACACAAATCATAGGCATTTCAATCATTCATTCAATTAATCAATCAAATCATTTACCAATCAATCACCACTCGAACAACTTCAAACACTAATGCATGGCGCATATCTCTCCGGCGTCGACGGTCGGGCGGTGGCCCGTGAGTTAAAAAAATTCCTTCTGAACTCAGACAGATTCACTAGCATGTAAATACAATTATTATTATTGAAGTTAATGTGGCTGGTGTCCGTGGCGAGTTGAGCGGCGGCTGGTAACGTTCACATCGCTGAGTGTTGGGTGCCTCGCGCCGCGGCGGCGGCTGGAGTTAAGCGGAATTTTGTTATGCCCAGACCCCAGACGTGGTGCGCTGATTTAAGCGCAAATAGTGCTTTTGTACCATGTCGGAAGTATCGTGTCTTATAGCGCATGTAATGAATAATAAGCGTGATGATGATGAGGCTGAAATAGTGTGCTGAATGTAACGCTGGTGGTGTGAGTCATTACATGCCGACGACTGTTATTACATTGATATTTGATACATTGCTGCAGGCATTGGCGGATCCCGAACGGGTGTTTGGGGGAGGGAAAATTCAAAAAAAGTCTCACACAATTCTGAAAACTCATCGGGTTTCGCTTGCAATGCATTGACAGCTGATTTAAAGCTAACTTTCCTTAGTAAAAGTTGCTTAGATTGTCTTATATATCAGGAAATGTGTCAATTTTGCGCCGATTTCAGGCGGTTTGGGGGGGGGGGGATTGCCCATTTTTCCCAACCGTAGATCCGTCACTGGCTGCAAGGCGCTGCCGCTTCACATAATTGCAGGGTTGACGAAGCTGTACCTCAACAGGCGGACGCGTTCTGACGGGTTAGGACTGCAGCCCTTCATGGGACACAATTTCAGCCCCCATCCCGTTCCAGCCCATTCAGCCAGACCCAAACCCGTTCCAATCCGAATTCATAATTGATGGGGGTTCCATTCCCACCCGTTTCAGCATATTCCACTTTTTATGGTGCTAAAATTCTATGGTCTGTCCCAAACCCGTTCCAACCCGTTACATTTCCAAAAATTGCCCCATTCCCACCTATTTCCCTCCCGTTCCCATATGGAATTCCCATTCCATGAAGGGCTCTAGGTCACTTAGGACTTAGGGGTGTTGAAACAGCGAGCCGTCCGTCCTCGATCTCTTGTAGTCTCTTATCGTCCTCAGTAGTTCTCAGTCCTCGGAAGCCTAGTCCTCAGCAGTCCCCAGTCATCGGAAGCCCCCCACCCCTCCCCTCCTCCAGCAGGCAGGCAGCAGCAGTCCCTCCCTCCTGCCGTCAGGTATGTTAGATACCAGGTGACGTACCTTCTGCAGGCTGGGTGACCTGTGAGCAGTCCTCAGCAGTCTCCTGTCATCACCATCAGTCCTCAACAGCCCTTAGCAGCCCTCAGCAGCCCTCAGCAGCCATCAACAGCCCTCATCAGTCCTCAGCAGCCCTCAGCAGCCCTCAGCAGCCCTCAGCAGCCCTCAGCAGCCCTCAGCAGCCCTCAGCAGCCCTCATCAGCCCTCAGCAGCCCTCAACAGCCCTCAGCAGCCCTCAGCAGCCCTCATCAGCCCTCATCAGCCCTCATCAGCCCTCAGCAGCCCTCATCAGCCCTCATCAGCCCTCATCAGCCCTCATCAGCCCTCATCAGCCCTCATCAGCCCTCATCAGCCCTCATCAGTCCTCAGCAGCTCTCAGCAGCCCTCAGAAGCTCTCAGCAGCCCTCAGCAGTCCCCAGCAGTCTCCTGTGATCACCATCAGCCTTCAGCAGCCCCCTCAACAGCCCTCAGCAGCCCTCATCAGCCCTCAGCAGCCCTCAGCAGTCTCCTGTCATCACCATCGGCCCTCAGCAGCCCCCTCAACAGCCCTCAGCAGCCCTCAGCAGTCTCCTGTCATCACCATCAGTCATCAGCAGCCCTCAGCAGCCCTCAGCAGCCCTCAGCAGCCCTCAGCAGCCCTCAGCAGCCCTCAGCAGTCTCCTGTCATCACCATCAGTCCTCAGCAATCCTCAGCAGTTCTCAACAGCCCACAGCAGCCCTCAGCAGCCCTCAGCAGCCCTCAGCAGCCCTCAGCAGCCCTCAGCAGTCCCCAGCAGTCTCCTGTCATCACCATCAGTCCTCAGCAGCCCTCAACAGCCCTCAACAGTGTCGGCAATCTCGTATCATTCTCAGCAGTCTCTTTCATCCCAAGCAATGCTCAGTAGCTCTCATCAGGCTCAGCAGCCCCCTGTCACCAGGTACCGAGTGGCTTACTCGGTGGACGGCGGCTGGCTCAGCAGCCCTCAGCAGTGCTCAGCAGCCCCCTGTCACCAGGTACCGAGTGACTTACTCGGTGGACGGCGGCTGGCTCAGCAGCCTTCAGCAGTGCTCAGCAGCCCCCTGTCACCAGGTACCGAGTGACTTACTCGGTGGACGGCGGCTGACTCAGCAGCCCTCAGAAGTGCTCAGCAGCTCTCAGCAGCTCTCAGCAGCGCTCAGCAGCTCTCAGCAGTGCTCAGCAGCTCTCAGCAGTGCTCAGCAGCTCTCAGCAGCGCTCAGCAGCTCTCAACAGTGCTCAGCAGCTCTCAGCAGCTCTCAGCAGCTCTCAGCAGCTCTCAGCAGCACTCAGCAGCTCTCAGCAGTGCTCAGCAGCCCTCAGAAGTACTCAGCAGCCCCGTCACCAGGTACCGAGTGACTTACTCGGTGGACGGCGGCTGGATCAGCAGCCCTCAGCAGTGCTCAGCAGCCCTCAGCAGTGCTCAGCAGCCCCCTGTCACCAGGTACCGAGTGACTTACTCGGTGGGCGGCGGCTGGCTCAGCAGCCCTCAGCAGTGCTCAGCAGCCCCCCGTCACCAGGTACCGAGTGACTTACTCGGTGGACGGCGGCTGGCTCAGCAGCCCTCAGCAGTGCTCAGCAGCCCCCTGTCACCAGGTACCGAGTGACTTACTCGGTGGACGGCGGCTGGCTCAGCAGCCCTCAGCAGTGCTCAGCAGCCCCCTGTCACCAGGTACCGAGTGACTTACTCGGTGGACGGCGGCTGGCTCAGCAGCCCTCAGCAGTGCTCAGCAGCCCCCCGTCACCAGGTACCGAGTGACTTACTCGGTGGACGGCGGCTGGCTCAGCAGCCCTCAGCAGTGCTCAGCAGCCCCCCGTCACCAGGTACCGAGTGACTTACTCGGTGGACGGCGGCTGGCTCAGCAGCCCTCAGCAGTGCTCAGCAGCCCCCTGTCACCAGGTACCGAGTGACGTACTCGGTGGACGGCGGCTGGGGGACCCTGCTGCCCGACAGCAGCTGGACCGGAGTGGTCGGTATGCTGCACCGCAGGGAGGTGGACGTCTCGGTGACTGACCTCTCCGTCACGCATGGCAGGTCACAGGTCATCGACTACTCGGCTGGCCTGATGTTAATCAGGTATGGCGGCAATACATCACTCCATCTGACAATATCACACCATGCACATTAACTTGTCCACACGCACGCAAACGCAGATCGAGCGCCGGCTCTGAGTACTGTCTGTACTATTGTGGCTGTGATTTTACCAGGGGCGCAGCCAGGGGGGGGCAAGGGGGGAAATTGCCCCCCCCCCTTACGGGTCACAGGGGGCCCCGCCAAGATTGGATCAGATACCATTTGCATTAGCTAAATGGCTTTCAAAAAGTCACAAAGGAGCCCTCAAACCAGGCAAGGGTCACTCTGGTGCATGTCAAGGACCCTCAAGAGACACTGAAGGGCCTTCGAAGCCGGCCCAGGGGGCCTCTTGGACATGTCAAGGGGCCATTGAGCCCACCGAGGGGCCCAAAAACTGTCCAGGAGCCTCTCGAGCATGTCCAGGGGCCCCATTGAGCCCACTTAAGGGCGAAAAACATGCCCAGGGGCTTTTCGAGCATGCCCTGGGCCATTGAGCCCACCCACGTCCCAACAAACCTGCCCAGTGGCCTCTCGAGCATGTCCATGGGGCCATTGAGTATGTTCAGGGACCTCTCGAGCCTGGCCAGGGACCCATTATAATCTATTTTAGGGCTTCTTGAACCTGCGCAGGGGCCCATTATAGTTTTCCCAGAGTCCAATTAAGTCTGTTCAGGGGCCTCTCGAACCTGCCAAGGGGTCATTGGAGCCTGCCCAGAGGCCTCTCGAGCTTGCCCAGGGGCCCATTCAGTATGTTCTGGGGCCTCTCGAACCTGCCCAGGGGCCTCTCGAGCTTGCGCAGGGGCCCATTGAGTCTGTTCAAGGGCCTCTTGAACCTCCCTAGGTCCATTTGCGTCTGCAGGGGCCTCTCGAGGTTTCCCAATGGTCCATTGATCCTGTTCAGGGGCCTCTCGAACCTGCCCAGGGGTTATTAGAGTCTGCGCAGGGGCCTCTCGGCTTGTCAAGGGGCCATTGTATCTGTTCAGGGCCCTCTCGAGCTTGTCCAGAGGGCCATTGAGTCTGTGATCGGGGCCCTCGAGCCTGCCCAGGGGTTGCTAGCCATCGCCTGGAGCGCCTACTATAGCTGGAGCGCCTGCTAGCCGTGGTCGGCGCGGTCACAATGAGCGGTAATGTGCTGTACTCGAACCCACCTGGTGCAATGTTTTCCTGGGTTTAAAAATGGTAATTTGATAAGTCTGATGCGTTTTTTTTATTCGGGGGGGGGGGGGGGGGTAGTACAAAACAATTTAACAATTTTCCTCTCAGGAGAGTGTGTGCTGCAATACTTGTCAGCCAGGGGCGACCCCGACGGGAGGGTCGGGGGGGGGGGGGGGTCTGGGCAAACTCCCCTACTTTTAGAAGGGCGGGGGAGGGGAGGGGTTACCCCCACCTTCTGCGGGAAAAATTAACAATTTATCGTAAAAAATTGCCTTTGCAGTGCAGTCAAAATAAAAATCGGCATGACACAAGTTTCGCAATTTCTTATACAAATTTGGAAAATGGGAAAAATAATTCCATTAAGTGTCTGACAGAGGCTCTCCTTGGCGGTAATTGCTGGTCCCTGGGCCCATTCCCTTCATAAAATAATTCACTTTTAGGTTTCAAGCAGGCTACATGTTTAGCTAGTTTGCCGAGTTCCGAAAAAGGCGACGCGAACGCAAAGACGAGAAGATCGGCACCTGGAAGCTGCTCCAGCGGTACACAATTTGCTGGCCCGAAGAGCTAATAGTGGAAACAGGCCAGGACCATCTCCCCAAGCCATCTCACCCCACGGTCTGGTTCAATATTAACATTTCGTTTTCCAGGACCTAAAATTAAAATTTCACCCCGCTTCCCGGCGTCACATCAGTAGTCATCGTCATAATGAAGGCATAGTCATCGCCATCGGTTCGTCGTGACGCTGAATTAAATTAATAGCATTTTTAGCTTATTATCCGAGCTACAAGGCCCACCGCCTATATGTCTGGGTTTTATCAGGCAAACCCGTACAAATTTCTCGCCACTTCGCGGCGTTAACTAACAAGTCATACCTACCTACTATAACATGCAAATCACATAAAAAATATTGCAAAAGCTTAAATACACGTATCAAAATGGGGGTACATTTTTGTCGTCATTTCAGCCGCCCCCACACTCAAAAGCCGACCCACACCTGTTGTCAGCTAAGATAGGTTTTCTCACCTGTACGTAACAATACAAATTAGTAATGCGCTCAGTACAATGCCTACTGAGGGTCCTGGTCCAATCCAGCTCATCAAAAGTAGACGAAGAAAAATTGTTAAAAAGGAGGCCTCACAAAATAAAGTGGCCGAAAACCGTAGAGTTTTTCATATCCAGGGTATTTTTTTTGGGGTGGGGGGCCTCTCCCGGGGGCTTGCCCCCCCTTCTGAAGGTCTGGCTGCGCCCCTGTAAATCACACTGTGCCATACAATTTCCGCAGACGCTGTTCAGTCGCCTCTGTACCTAACTCTGTACCCAAACTCTGTACCCAACTCTGTACCCACAACTCTGTACCCAGCTCTGTACCCCCGGCAACTGTTCTGTACCGGGACTCTGTACCCAACTCTGTACCCAACTCTGTACTCAACTCTGTACCCCCGGCAACTGTTCGGTACCAGGACTCTGTACCCAACTCTGTGCCCAACTCTGTACCCAACTCTGTACCCCCGGCGACTGTTCTGTACCGGGACTCTGTACCCAACTCTGTGCCCAACTATGTACCCAACTCTGCACCCAACTCTGTACCCAACTCTGTGCCCAACTCTTTACCTAACTCTGTACCCAACCCTGTGCCCAACTCTTTACCCAACTCTGTGCCCAACTCTGTACCTAACTCTGTACCCAACTCTGTGCCCAACTCTTTACCTAACTCTGTGCCCAACTCTGTGCCCAACTCTGTACCCAACTCTGTGCCCAACTCTGTGCCCAACTCTGTACCCAACTCTGTACCCAACTCTTTACCTAACTCTGTGCCCAACTCTGTGCCCAACTCTGTACCCAACTATGTGCCTAACTCTGTACCCAACTCTGTGCCCAACTCTGTACCCAACTCTGTACCCAACTCTGTACGCAACTCTGTACCCAACTCTGTACCCAACTCTATGCCCAACTCTGTACCCAACTCTGTACCCAACTCTGTGCCCAACTCTGTGCCCAACTCTGTACCCAACTCTGTACCCAACTCTGTACCCAACTCTGTACCCAACTCTGTACCCAACTCTGTACCCAAATCTGTACCCAACTCTGTACCCAACTATGTGCCCAACTTTGTGCCCAACTCTGTACCCAACTCTGTACCCCAGGCTACTGTTGGTTAGGATGCGAATGTACATCAATCTCTGTCGGCTGCCATTGGTCAGGATGCGAATGTTCATCAAGAAGCCGTCTGCGCTCGACGTCAGCTGGACCACATACTTGGACGTGTTTGACCAGCATCTCTGGCTGGTGCTCATCTGCACCATCCTGATCGGCAGCACCGCATGGCCGGCATGTACAGGCTCGAGAGCTGGCTGGGACTGAGGCAGGACGGCTCCGGCAACTTCAGCTGGAGGGACAGTCTGCTACATTTCTTTGGCGCGCTCTGCCAACAGGGTGAGGAGTTCAGGACGATTTATCACAGGGTGAGGAGTTCAGGACGATTTACCACAGGGAGGAGAGTTCAGGGCGATTAACTACAGGGTGAGGAGTTCAGGACGATTTACCACAGGAGGAGAGTTCAGGACAATTTACCACAGGGAGGAGAGTGCAGGACGATTTACCACAGGGTGAAGAGTTCAGGACGATTTACCACAGGGAGGAGAGTGCAGGACGATTTACCACAGGGAGGAGTTCAGGACGATTTACCACAGGGTGAGGAGTTCAGGACGATTTACCACAGGGTGAGAGTTCAGAACAACTAACCACAGGGTGAGGAGTTCAGGACGATTTACCACAGGAGGAGAGTTCAGGACAATTTACCACAGAGAGGAGTTCAGGACGATTTACCACAGGGAGGAGAGTTCAGGACGATTTACCACAGGGAGGAGTTCAGGACGATTTACCACAGGGAGGATTTCAGGGTGTGAGGCAAGTAATACGAAAGAACGTGTCGGCGATAGAATTCGCGACGGCCTGGATGAATAACAAATAATGTGCATATTGATATCAACAGTCAGAATAACGGCCTTGTCAAAGTAAATAATGCACGGACTGACTGCTGTGAGATCTGAAGGAATATTTGTTATAGCAACGG
>JAXIVJ010019705.1:0-17911 GCA_036785665.1 Chirona hameri | reverse complement strand
TTACTGTGCTAAAATATCCTTAACCCGGCATTGACTGGGGTCTGAACAGAACACCATTGACTGGGGGGGGGGGGGGGGGCGTTAAACGCCCCCTGGTTATCTTCCGAACCAATGAGCGCAGCGAGACACACAAGACGGCATTCGAAAGCTCTCAATGAGACAAATCTAAACCAGGGTAAAATGTCAAAGTGAGGTCACATGTCAGGTCAAGGTCAGGTCAAAGGTCAAAATCGGCGTATTTGAGTTTATGGGCCATACTTTCCATCCAAAGCCTTCGATTAAGACCAGTTTCACCCAAAGTGCTGCCAAAGGTATGATACATATCCCGCATGAGCTAAAGTGAGATTGTTGGCCAAGGTCAAGGTCAAGGTCAGGTCACAAAAGGTCACTATGCTCAAAATATCTTCGAAAGTCATGCAACACATGTTTTATGAGTTATTTTCCACGGGTAATTCGATAGTGATAGTTATTTTACCACCTGACTTCATTTACGTGAAGTAAATATCAATTTTAAGTCAAATTCAGGGCACCGAAGGTCAAAATTTTAAATTGTTAAATCTAAACAAAAAAGGCATGCTGCTTGACCAGTTTTTCTCAGACATACAGTGGTGGCATTTATTTGTCTGTATCTAGTCAATAAAAGTAAAAAAAACGCAATTTCCCCATACTTTAGATGTCATAAAGTCCATCAAAAATGAAGATATCAGTTTGAAATTTGGTATGGTAGTTGCCTATGTATGGTTCTCAGACATATATTCCGGTTTTTTGAATATTTGTATAAATATTTGATTTTGTGATAATTTCCCCCAAAAAAAATGTTTTTTTAGTTTTTGGGCGTCAAAAACTAAAATTTTCGAAAATCCGAGATGACAAGTTTGTAGCCGTTGCAATGTGTTATCTATAGGAAGCTATCCGAAGTTTTAGATTGATAGCGCTATTAGTTTTTTAGCTATTGCGAAAATTCATCAAGGGGGGGGGGGGGGGGGGGGGGTTACACGCCCCCCCATTCAATAGCGGGTTAATTAGGTAGATAGGCGTTTTGGCCTGAGTGCAAAAAAGTGCCACCAAAACCCACCACTTAAGCCCGTATGACTGTCAAATAACCTTGTCTACACCTTTAGAAACCCTAAAAGAACTCAAATATACTCTTTAAGTCACCCACTGCACTTTCCGATCCGTAGAATGACGAAGAACAATAACAATATCAGAAGTGCTGCTTTACCGGACGATAACACCAATACGTTTACAACGGGAGACTTCAACGCCGAAATGGCGTTTGCAATGGTTTACAAATCACAAAACTCGGTAGGATAAATTTTCAAATTTTTTGAAAAATATTTTTGTATCATGCTAAGAACACACCAAGACATAAAAAATAACTCCGCCAGATCCGAAATCTGAATTCGGCAAATGACGACGTGGTCTAATGGAAGGATGGAATGATGGAATGATGGAATGATGGAATGATGGAATGATGGAATGATGGAAGGATGGAATGATGGAAGGATGGAAGGATGGAAGGATGGAAGGATGGAAGGATGGAAGGATGGAAGGATGGAAGGATGGAAGGACGGAAGGACGGAAGGACGGGAGGACGGGAGGACGGGAGGACGGGAGGACGGGAGGAGTTAATGTTTTATGGATCCGACCGTGGGATTTGTGCAAAAATACAGAAAAGAACAAGGAATACAGGGAGAAAATGACGGTACGTAGGCAAGTAGGTACCAATCAAAGATAGTTATTTCTGCTAAAAAGATGAGGTACTTAACGCGCCATTGACTGGGGGGGGGGGGGGGGGGAGGAGGAGGGGCGTTTAACGCCCCCCTGATTAATTTTTGTAATAGCTAAAAAAAACTAATAGCGCTATAAACGTGAAACTTAGTGTACCTTCTTCTAAATCACGTTTACGTCTTCAGTGAAAATAAAGCAATTTCGTCGAAAATCTTCGAGTTATAGCGAATTTAGTGACACCACTGCACACGAGTTTTACACCAAAATCAGCTAAAATGTAACATACCGTATAAATGCCATATTTTAAGCAAAATGCAATCCAAAAACACCAAACGATCGCAAATAGCAAGCGCTATAACATGGTTATCTTAGATTTGTGAAAATGTTGTTTTTTATCCCTAAAAATTAAAACAAGTTTGTTTTTGTAAAATGCCACAAAATCACTTAAAAAAAAGATATTGAAAAATCCGGAACATATGTCTGAGAACCACATATCAGAAACTACCATACTAAGTTTCAGAATGATATCACCATTTTTGACTGACTTATGGCATCTAAAGTAATGATAACTCATGACGTCATATTTACAAATTGCGTTTTTTGGCCTTTATTGACGGAATAGGGACAAATAAATGGCACCACTGTATTTCTGAGACAAAACTGTTCTAGAAACATGACATAGTTAGATTTACCAATTTAATATTTTGACCTTCATTGACCTGAACTTGACCTGAACTTGACCTGAACTTGACCTGAACTTAACCTGAACTTGACATTAACTGCACGTAAATGAAATCAGGTAGTTAAATGACTATCACTATCGAATTATACGTGGCAAATAACTCTTAAAACATGTGTTGTATGACTTTCGTAGATATTTTGAGCATAGTGACCTTTTGTGACCTGACCTTGACCTTGACCTTGGCAAACCATTTCACTTTAGCTCATGCGGGATGTGTATCATACCTTTGGCAGCACTTTGGTTGATCATAGTCGTAATCGAAGGTTCTGGATGGAAAGTATGGCCCATAAACTCAAATACGGCGATTTTGACCTTTTACCTGACCGCGACTTAAAACTTGACCTCACTTTGAAATTTTTGAGCAAATTTAGATTTGTCTCATTGAAAGTTTTCGAATGTCGCCTTGCGCGTCTCGCTGCCATAATTGGCTCGGAAGATAACCCGGGGGGGGGGGGGGGGGGGGGGGGGTAACACCCCCCCAGTCAATGGCGTTCGGCTGAGACCCCAGTCAATGCCGGGTTAAGGGTTCTGATGTGTATCAAGAGCAGTAATTGACACAATTGCATTATATTTATAGCACGAATGCTTGTGATGGGTTGGCATGCTCTTATAATTCAGTGTCCGTATTGAGTAAGTTCAGAGCACTCAAGCGTTATACGTCTGCTTAAATATGTTTGTCAACGTGTCACACAAATACCCGATTTAACTTTCTATGTATCAGATAGGTGTCTACCACTCAAACCATCCATGCATACATGAATACATACGTGATATCGTGTCAAATCATAATACATAATTGGTCAGAAAACCACGCCGACTTTCACGCGGCGTCGGCGCCCTTCAGCAGGCGGTGACATAGGTCAGTCGAGGTCACCAGCCGCCGGCCGATCCAGAATGTGGTGTCTTCTCCGAGGCTCCACCCGACCCCGGCAGCCTCACAGCAGCCTGACCGGAATTCCCCGACACATTCAAATCTCGGCCGGAGAAAAGGCCCGGGATACGGGGCGGCCTGTCTGGACGGACGGCCGAGCGGCCCAGCCGGCGTGTGACATTCGGGTCAGTCGATATCTCCCTGTACCCTGTCCCTGCACCAACACCGGGCAGTGTCACGAGATGGGACTCTGACATGGGTCACAGGAGGGGTCACGGAATGGGCGCTGATGCGTCACAAGATACACCTTGACTTCTACGGGATACACTCTGCTCTGTCATGGGATGGACCCGGGTCTGTCATGGGATGGACCCGGGTCTGTCATGGGATGGGCCCGGCTCTGTCACGGGATGGACCCAGGTCTGTCATGGGATGGACCCTCGCCTGTCACGGGATGGGCCCGGGTCTGTCACGGGATAGACCCGGGTCTGTCACGGGATGGACCCGGGTCTGTCATGGGATGGACCCGGGTCTGTCATGGGATGGAACCGGGTCTGTCATGGGATGTACCCGGGTCTGTCATGGGATGGACCCGGGCCTGTCACGGGATGGGCCCGGGTCTGTCACGGGATGGACCCGGGCCTGTCATGGGATGGACCCTCGCCTGTCACGGGATGGGCCCGGGTCTGTCACAGGATGAGCCCGGGTCTGTCATGGGATGGACCCGGGTCTGTCACGGGATGGGCCCGGGTCTGTCATGGGATGGACCCGGGTCTGTCACGGGATGGGCCCGGGTCTGTCACGGGATGAGCCCGGGTCTGTCATGGGATGGACCCGGGTCTGTCATGGGATGGACCACTGCGTGTCGTAAAGCCAGTGACCGGATCTCCCGAGTGGCGATGATGGCTGATCGGACCGTTGATGGCGATGATGGCCGCCTGTCCGAGATTCCGAGATGGTACGCTTAGCGACTTATGGGGGCTGGAGAGTGGAAAGTGGAAAGTGGAAAGTGGAGAGTGGAGAGTGGAGAGTGGAGAGTGGAGAGTGGAGAGTGGAGAGTGGAGAGTGGAGAGTGGAGAGTGGAGAGTGGAGAGTGGAGAGTGGAGAGTGGAGAGTGGAGAGTGGAGAGTGGAGAGTGGAGAGTGGAGAGTGGAGAGTGGAGAGTGGAGAGTGGAGAGTGGAGAGTGGAGAGTGGAGAGTGGAGAGTGGAGAGTGGAGAGTGGAGAGTGGAAAGTGGAGAGTGGAGAGTGGAGAGTGGAAAGTGGAGGGTGGAGGGTGGAGGGTGGAGGGTGGAGGGTGGAGGGTGGAGGGTGGAGGGTGGAGGGTGGAGGGTGGAGGGTGGAGGGTGGAGGGTGGAGGGTGGAGGGTGGAGGGTGGAGGGTGGAGAGTTGAGGGTGGAGAGTGGAGAGTGGAGAGTGGAGAGTGGAGAGTGGAGAGTGGAGAGTGGAGCGTGGAGCGTGGAGCGTGGAGCGTGGAGCGTGGAGCGTGGAGCGTGGAGCGTGGAGGGTGGAGGGTGGAGGGTGGAGGGTGGAGGGTGGAGGGTGGAGGGTGGAGAGTGGAGAGTGGAGAGTGGAGAGTGGAGAGTGGAGAGTGGAGAGTGGAGAGTGGAGAGTGGAGAGTGGAGAGTGGAGAGTGGAGAGTGGAGAGTGGAGAGTGGAGAGTGGAGAGTGGAGAGTGGAGAGTGGAGAGTGGAGAGTGGAGAGTGGAGAGTGGAGAGTGGAGAGTGGAGAGTGGAGAGTGGAGAGTGGAGAGTGGAGAGTGGAGAGTGGAGAGTGGAGAGTGGAGAGTGGAGAGTGGAGAGTGGAGAGTGGAGAGTGGAGAGTGGAGAGTGGAGAGTGGAGAGTGGAGAGTGGAGAGTGGAGAGTGGAGAGTGGAGAGTGGAGAGTGGAGAGTGGAGAGTGGAGAGTGGAGAGTGGAGAGTGGAGAGTGGAGAGTGGAGAGTGGAGAGTGGAGAGTGGAGAGTGGAGAGGGGAGAGTGGAGAGTGGAGAGTGGAGAGTGGAGAGTGGAGAGTGGAGAGGGGAGAGTGGAGAGTGGGGAGAGTGGGGAGAGTGGAGAGAGTGGAGAGAGTGGAGAGAGTGGAGAGAGTGAAGAGTGAAGAGTGAAGAGTGGAGAGTGGAGAGTGGAGGGTGGAGGGTGGAGGGTGGAGGGTGGAGAGTGGAGAGTGGAGAGTGGAGAGTGGAGAGTGGAGATTGGAGAGTGGAGAGTGGAGAGTGGAGAGTGGAGAGTGGAGAGTGGAGAATGGAGAGTGGAGAGTGGAGAGTGGAGAGTGGAGAGTGGAGAGTGGAGAGTGGAGAGTTGAGAGTGGAGAGTGGAGAGTGGAGAGTGGAGAGTGGAGAGTGGAGAGTGTAGAGTGTAGAGTGGAGAGTGGAGAGTGGAGAGTGGAGAGTGGAGAGTGGAGAGTGGAGAGTGGAGAGTGGAGAGTGGAGAGTGGAGAGTGGAGAGTGGAGAGTGGAGAGTGGAGAGTGGAGAGTGGAGAGTGGAGAGTGGAGAGTGGAGAGTGGAGAGTGGAGAGTGGAGAGTGGAGAGTGGAGAGTGGAGAGTGGAGAGTGGAGAGTGGAGAGTGGAGAGTGGAGAGTGGAGAGTGGAGAGTGGAGAGTGGAGAGTGGCCCGACAGTCAGCCGCGTGGTAGGAGAGACGGGACACCTACATCGTCTTTGTAGCTTCAATATCAATATCTACATACCTATCTACAATATCTAGCATCAATAGCTACATATTATTATTACCCTATTTTAACCCTCGCCAGTGCAGGGGGGAGGATCCCACCCCCTCGGTTTTTCGAGAATAACTCGCGTAAATATCAACCGATTGCGATGCAACTTTCAGTACCCTACTTGTGAACAATGTGACACATATTCTGGCATTTCTTTAGGTTGTAGGTCACATGACTCGTGACCTTTGACCTGCTTCACAAGGTCATGTCAGGCGCAACTGGCGTCCGTAGTATTGATCTTTGAACTTGTGCAGTTTCAGAGTGTTTGTTGTTCAGAAGCATATGAACAGGTGTTTCCAGGTGACAGTTGTGGTTTAACTTGCGATTGTGACCTAGATTGACCTTTTCAGAGGTCAACCGAGGTCACTGACCTCCGATGACCTGATATTATTTTTTTTGGCTTCTGGCAGTCTCTAGGACATTTTGTGACACTGATTTCAAATATGGGATCCATTTTACATAATTACATGTTCCACTGAGGTCATGCGCCTCCACAGGTCAACCGAGGTCATTTACCTCAAATGACCTGACATGACCTGACATGACATTTTTGGAATTTGGCAGTTTCTAGGACTTTGTGTGACGCTGATTAAAAATTTGGCAACCATGTAGCATAATTGTATGCTCATTCGCGGTTCTAGCTTGATTTAATTCAATGTATACGCATTTACAATTTTGTTGAATGTTGGGTCATTGACATGACCTCAGAGGTCAAATAATAACCTATGACCTTAAAATCGGGTACCAATGGCTTCCTCTCGTAACAAGCAACACGCTCGTTTTTGAATCGAAGCTCTAGCCAATTTAGGGGCGAAACGCTAGGGGGGGGGTGTACCCCCTGCATGGCACGCACTGATCGGACGCTGCACACGGGCGAGGGTTAATACATGCCTGAATAAATGAGTGTTTGGGCATACTCGTAGTTGTTATCTTTTTAACAAGAATTTTGTAATTGAATAACAAATAGCACATGCAAAGTAGGAGATACCAATGGCAAACGGATACACATTTATTTAGAAAATAAATTTATTTAGAATAGAAAATCACGTGCAGAGTCACCGCACCCCTCAGTTGTGTGAAAGTGGCGGCTGGCTGAGAGGTCCCTAACCACACACCAAATTTGAACACAATCGGCTCAGCCGTTGCGGAGTTATTGCGAGAAAACACTTTCCAACACCCCTCACGCGGCACGCGCCACGCGCAGTGGTAGTCACCCACATGAGTCGGCACTGGTCTCAAACAGCGCAGGTTAGATGGGGCTGCTCAGCAAAGAAGTCCGCTTGTCAATCGGCCGTGCGGTTGCAGATATATGAGCTTCTCAAAAACGTCGCCACGGGTCGGGTCGGGTTGGGTCGGGTCGGGTCGGGTCGGGTCGGGTCGGGTCGGGTCGGGTCGGGTCGGGCCGGGCCGGGCCGGGCCGGGCCGGGCCGGGCCGCTCATAATCAGATTTTTCCCATACACCACGGAAGAACGAGCGAGCGCTTCGCGCTCGCTCGTAAACACGACGCTAGCAGTGGAAAACACACCACTGAATGCGAACAGCGCGCGCAAAAACTGGTCAACAGGTCGGATGGATCTTTTTGCGACCTCCGCCTAAGCCACGCTGGTCATCCTATTCTATGACCACAAAATGCATTTTCGTTGTCATGGTAAGACTGGGGCTATGAATGAAATGTGTGCCACCACATAAACGTGCTTTCATTAATTCGACCGATGACCCAGCTCGACAATTCATTCCCGCTGAATAGGGGTAAAACGTCTTCGGCTGCCATGTTGTCGTTCGATTGCGATTTTAAGAGTCATTTCAGCCAAAATGTTTAACAACAAATAATTTCGATATCCAATCATGCTTTCGAAGCTCCAAACAATAATTCATGTTACTAAAATAACATGTTTTAAAGCTTTTCTGATTAGGCATTAGCATGTTAAATTGTACTTATCGGCTACTAATCAGATTTTTATTAATATTCGAATTTTCGACCTTCACATTGATGTCGTTATCAAGAAAGTTTAGCAACAATGTATTGAAGAAAGTGTAATATTAATTTAAATTAATTTAATATTAGCTTAATATTAATTTAATACCAAGCAAGTTTAGCAGCAACATTGTTGCTAAACTTTCTTGATAACGACCGCAATGTGAAGGTCGAAAATTCGAATATGAATAAAAACCTGATTAGTAGCCGATAAGTCTTTAATTTAACGTTACTAAAATAGTTCTAACTTTGAACAAAAGCCGGAATATTCAATGTTCATTGCTCCTTTGAGTATTGCTGTGAGCAGAGAAAAACTTTACCAGAGCAAGAAGACGGGGCACCGAGGCACATCCTCTACAGAAGAAACACATCCTCTACAGAGGATTCTGCGCACCACTCACTACTGGCCGTATAATACAATTATATCATACCTTACCGAAAATTACACTTTCCTCGTCGAAAATAAGAAGTTCAAGGCAAATATTATATTAGATTAGAGTGAATTTTCGGCCACAGACATTGTCAAACAGATTATAGCGATATAACAACACTTGGGTTGTTATATCGCTATACTCGGTTTAACAATGACCTGTGGCCGAAAATTCACCCGAATCTTATATAATATTTTGCCTTGAACTTCTTATTTACGACGAGGGAAGGTCATTTTATACCTACACATTACCTATGTTCCTCGCACGAGCACTGACTAACATACCTTACCGACATTAAGCATCTCAAACCGCAAATCATGGCGGAACTTGGCAACCTGCATTCAACAGCGAAACACGATGACTTCTCGATTGACTTTCAATGTCTGTTAGAAGGAAACATTGCATGACTCTGCCCGACTTTAACTTGGAGCTTTTTACTTACTCACCCATGAAAATAACCATACAAACAACCATACAAAGCTAGGTCTGTCATTTGCGCCATCTTCACTGAGTCACGGATTGTAGCAACAATGTAGCCTTGGTCACTACACCTTTTTAAGTTCAATTTAAAGAAGCTGAAGTTCAGTTCAATTTTAAAAAGGTTAAGTTCGATTTAAAAAAGATAAAGTTCGATTTAAAAAGATAGAGTTCAATTTAAAAAGCTGAAGTGCAATTAAACAAAATCTGAAGTTCAATTTAAAAAAGCTATAGTTAAAATAAACATCGAGTTAAAACACTGGCGTTCGGGGCTGAATGTGCGCAATATAAACGGGCGAGGCAAAAAAAACAAACACATTTCTATAATTACGTGATTGCGAATAATTTGTATGAATAAAATCCGTGAACTTCCTGCTAATTATAAGAAGATGAGCTCTTCAAGGCCTTTATTCCTTTATACATATAACAGGTCGCCTTTTGATAGCGTTCAATGTGTGCAGTGTGCAGAGACTCAAATGGGGTTCAACACACATTATATGTACATACATGTACATGAATGGTTCGCAACGCACAAGCTACAGGCTACACCCTCCATAGCAAGGTCGGCCAGGGTCATGCACCCAAGGAAGTGTCGCTGCACATGGTTGCATGAGCGGAGACACATGAGGGGAGTTATCTTTGTCATGGCATTGTCGATGTTAGCCTCCAGGTACCGCAGGCGGTGTTCTCCCTGTGTCAGGCCTGGTTGTGTGTTCATCATGTCCATGAAGGTGCAGGCCATCTCCCTCTTCATGTCCCTACACATCATGTTGCGCCCCAGTTGAGTCTCTGCTCACTGCACACGTGCAACACTTTCGGAAGGCGACTTGTTGATATGTATAAAGGAATAAAGGCTTTGAAGAGATCGACATCGTGTCATGATCAGCAGGAAGTTCATGGATTTTATTGATCCAAATTATTCGCAATTACATAATAATGCTAATACATAGTATAGACGGTAGTGGCGGAACTCATTAAGTGCGCCTCCAGAATTCGCCGTCTGTTCAAACTATGGTCCGTGGCTAGTTGAGGGACAATGCATGAGCTGTTGATAGCCGACATTCCGTTTCATGTGGGATGACGAATATAAGTAAGTTCATGATGCTATGCATTTATGCCATAATAATAGCTCCGGCTATCGGTGTAGAATATACAATATTTGTGCGACCAAAGCCGTGCAGATATGTGATAGACACACACTCAAAACGACCAGAAATAACTCAAACTCCCATCCAGACAATACCAGTCATGCGAACATTGTCGCAAACTCGATGGTACAACATACCCCAGTCTTCCAACATTTCCGTCACGAGCGAAGCCTTCGGTATGATACAGGACAGGCAGGCCACCTGTGATACAGGACAGGCAGGCCACCCGTGATACAGGACAGGCAGCCCACCCGTGATACCGGACAGGCAGGCCACCCGTGATACCGGACAGGCAGGCCACCCGTGATACCGGACAGGCAGGCCACCCGTGATACAGGACAGGCAGGCCACCCGTGATACAGGACAGGCAGGCCACCCGTGATACCGGACAGGCAGGCCACCCGTGATACCGGACAGGCAGGCCACCCGTGATACCGGACAGGCAGGCCACCCGTGATACAGGACAGGCAGGCCACCCGTGATACAGGACAGGCAGGCCACCCGTGATACCGGACAGGCAGGCCACCCGTGATACAGGACAGGCAGGCCACCCGTGATACCGGACAGGCAGGCCACCCGTGATACAGGACAGGCAGGCCACCCGTGATACAGGACAGGCAGGCCACCCGTGATACAGGACAGGCAGGCCACCCGTGATACAGGACAGGCAGGCCACCCGTGATACAGGACAGGCAGGCCACCCGTGATACAGGACAGGCGGGCCACCCGTGATACCGGTCAGGCAGGCCACCCGTGATACAGGACAGGCAGGCCACCCGTGCTGCAGGACAGGCAGGCCACCCGTGATACAGGACAGGCAGGCCACCCGTGATACAGGACAGGCAGGCCACCCGTGATACAGGACAGGCAGGCCACCCGTGCTGCAGGACAGGCAGGCCACCCGTGATACAGGACAGGCGGGCCACCCGTGATACCGGACAGGCAGGCCACCCGTGATACCGGTCAGGCAGGCCACCCGTGATACAGGACAGGCAGGCCACCCGTGCTGCAGGACAGGCAGGCCACCCGTGATACAGGACAGGCAGGCCACCCGTGATACAGGACAGGCGGGCCACCCGTGATACCGGGCAGGCAGGCCACCCGTGACTGTTCTAAGCACACAATATCCGTCCACTAAGATGCAGTCATGCATACATCGCGACCTGCGGGGCCGCCGGGCTGTAGATGTGGGCTGCGTGTGTGCTTACCGAACCCCGGGCTGTAGATGTGGGCTGCGTGTGTGCTTACCGTACCCTGGGCTGTAGATGTGGGCTGCGTGTGGGCTTACCGTACCCCGGGCTGTAGATGTGGGCTGCGTGTGGGCTTACCGAACCCCGGGCTGTAGATGTGGGCTGCGTGTGGGCTTACCGAACCCCGGGCTGTAGATGTGGGCTGCGTGTGTGCTTACCGTACCCTGGGCTGTAGATGTGGGCTGCGTGTGGGCTTACCTTACCCTGGGCTGTAGATGCGGGCTGCGTGTGGGCTTACCGTACCCTGGGCTGTAGATGTGGGCTGCGTGTGGGCTTACCTTACCCCGGGCTGTAGATGTGGGCTGCGTGTGGGCTTACCGTACCCTGGGCTGTAGATGTGGGCTGCGTGTGGGTTTACCTTACCATGGGCTGTAGATGTGGGCTGCGTGTGGGCTTACCTTACCCCGGGCTGTAGATGTGGGCTGTGTGTGGGCTTACCGTACCCTGGGCTGTAGATGTGGGCTGCGTGTGGGCTTACCTTACCATGGGCTGTATATGTGGGCTGCGTGTGGGCTTACCTTACCATGGGCTGTAGATGTGGGCTGCGTGTGGGCTTACATTACCCCGGGCTGTAGATGTGGGCTGCGTGTGTGCTTACCGTACCCTGGGCTGTAGATGTGGGCTGCGTGTGGGCTTACCTTACCATGGGCTGTAGATGTGGGCTGCATGTGGGCTTACCTTACCATGGGCTGTAGATGTGGGCTGCGTGTGGACTTACCTTACCCTGGGCTGTAGATGTGGGCTGCGCGTGGGCTTACCTTACCCTGGTCTGTATATGTGGGCTGCGTGTGGGCTTACCGTGCCCTGAGCTGTAGATGTGGGCTGCGTGTGGGCTTACCGCACCCTGGGCTGTAGATGTGGGCTGCGTGTGGGCCTGTCGTGCCGGTGGGAAAGTGGCACGGGGCGAAGAGCGGTGACAAAAACGGCCATGCAGCCGCTCCCACCCGGCAGAGCTCGGGGGGGGGGGGGGGGGTACAGGGGGTGGCCGCGAGGTCACGACCGCTGCACAGAACGCACGCAGTGCGTGGTCATGCAGACTGAGCTCCTGCCGTGAGATACAACTTCAGTTGGTCAAAGTTGGTCAAACCTGACAAAGGCAGAGAAATTCGGAAGCGATTTCTGACAGTAGAGCTCACAGGAGGATTACCGTAGCAACAACGTTCCTTGCAGCGCCAATTAAGTTCAACCAATCAGTTGCAATGTTATCCTTGCCGTTTACCAAAACACGGAAACAATGTCACATCACACGACCCCGTCACACCATCACACGACCCCGTCACGACATCAAACGACCCCATGACAACATCACACGGCCCCATGACAACATCACACGACCCCGTCACATTATCACACGATCATATCACGACATTACACGACCCCGTCACTACATCACACGACCCCGTCACGACATCACACGACCCCGTCACTACATCACACGACCCCGTCACGACATCACACGACCCCGTCACTACATCACACGACCCCGTCACGACATCACACGACCCCGTCACGACATCACACGACCCCGTCACGACATCACACGACCCCGTCACGACATCACACGACCCCGTCACGACATCACACGATCATATCACGACATTACACGACCCCGTCACTACATCACACGACCCCGTCACGACATCATACGACCCCGTCACGACATCACACGATCACATCACGACATCACACGACCCCGTCACTACATCACACGATCATATCACGACATTACACGACCCCGTCACTACATCACACGACCCCGTCACGACATCACACGATCATATCACGACATCACACGACCCCGTCACTACATCACACGACCCCGTCACGACATCACACGACCCCGTCACGACATCACACGATCATATCACGACATCACACGACCCCGTCACTACATCATACGGCCCCGTCACGACATCACATGACCCCGTCACGACATCACACGACCCCTTCACAACATCACACGATCATATCACAACATCACACGATCATATCACGACATCACACGACCCGTCACAACATCATACGGCCCCGTCACAACATCACATGACCCCGTCACGACATCACGTCACGAGTTTGCCATTGAATAAACTGTCATAGGCAAATTAACAGACATCCCTTTAAAAATGATAAAATATATGCCGCATGAATATTGTAGATGATTATCGTACAACTAATGACCTGTGACCTGACTTGACCATGACCTTTCCTTAATTGCGAGGGAGGCTATTACAAATTATAACTCTCAAGAACCTCATTCTTTAACACTAACCTAACCTTAACAATCTACGTGTGCTTAAAAATGCGTTTGGGGGGGGGGCAATTTTACCCCCCTCATATCTTCCGAACAAATAACCGCAGCGAGACGCACAAGGCGGTGATAGAAAGCTCTGAGTGAGAAGAATCTAACGCATACCCGAAATTATTAACATAAGGTCACATGTCATGTCACGGTCAGGTCAAGTGTCGAAATTTAGGTAGTTGTGTTTTTGGGCTATATTTTCCACCCAAAGCCTTATATTGCAACTATTATCTCACAAAGTGCTCCCAAATGTATAATGCATCTCCCGCATAAGTAAAAGTGAAATTGTAATGAAAGGTCAAGGTCAAGGTCAGGTCACAAAAGGTCACAGGTCTACGAAAGCCATGCGACACATGTTGTATGGGTTATTTTACACGTATAATTCGATAGAAGCAGCCATTTTGACAGCCTGACACCATAGCATGGCCCTCAGGTCAAGGTCAGGTCACAATAAGGTCAAAATTCGAAATTATTAATATAAATAAACATTGCATGTTTCTAGACTAGTTTTGTCTTAAAAATACAGTGGTGTCATTTATTTGTCTGTATCTGGTCAGTAAAAGCCAAAAAGCGCAATTGAAATAAATGACGTCATGAGTTACTTAGTCTTGAGAGCCATAAGGCAGTCAATAATAAAGATATTGCTTTGAAATTTGGTTTGAGCATCGTTCATACTCGGTTCTCTAATATATCTTCCGTTTTTTCTTCTTCAAATCTTAAAAAAAACTTTTGTGGAAATTCTTCCAAAAAAGTTAGTTTTTGCATTTTTTGGGGTCAAAAACCCAAAATTTTGACAATCCGTGATAGCCATTTTAAAGACAATGTTATTTCCTTTCTTCTGCCGTCTTTTATTTGCAATTTGCATCAACATACTATTTTCTCCGATTTTTAAAACATTTAACGTTTTTTCACCAAAAATGACAGGACATGACGTCACTAAAACGTCATCATCTCCCAAAAATTATCACGAATTAAAAACAAAATAACAGAAGATGTAGAATTGATGCACCATAAGGTACCGTAAGTTTCATTTCGATATCTGTCATAGTTTTCAAGTTATCGAGAACATCCGGGAGGGGGGGGGGGGGGAGGAATTTACCCTCCCCCAGCGCCGTGCGGGTTAAAGTAAAACAAAAATCCTTCAGTTAAAGGGAAATAATGACCTTTTGATTTTGTTAGCAACAATTTCTTAGGCTACCGTTATGGTTTTAACATTATTTTATTTAAATTTAAGAATTAAATAAAATTATTCCCAAATTCAAAGTTGTAAGTTTGGAAAAAATACAAAACAAGTACCTTGTGTACTTCATGAAGGTCATTGACAAATTCGTCCTTCCCTATCATTGTTTACATCTAGTGCGGCATATTTGGAGGCTCTGTGACATTTCCGATCAAACTGAGCGCTGCTCGGACACACGCTAGTAGCGCTTTCGTTCTCCATGGCAACCAGGCGTCAGCCAATCAAAGGCCAGAAAGGGAATACGTTCTGGCTTTTCATTGGCTCACGCCTGGTTGCCATGGAGAACGAAAGCGCTACTAGCGTGCGTTCGAGCAGCGCTCTGATCCGTGAAGCAATCCGTGAAGCATCCGTGATGCATGACTATCAGTATAAATTATGAATAACAACAACATGCAAACTATACCAACTCGAATAAAATAAGGGCGGAATGAATTGAACCCCAGGCAAGCTAGTATTCGCAAAACACTCGGCACTGCGCCACAGTAGCAAAAGGTGAGGGAAATGCATATTGGATACAATATTATTACGTCACAAGTTTCTGAAGTGTCAATTACTATGAAATACAGTGATAAAATACCTTTAATAATGATTAACAAGAAAATTCAAACTTAAAAACAATAATTTGAATAAGTCTTTAATTAGCTTTCAACTCAAAATCAGATATATTTTGCAATGCTACACAAGAATGGCACCAGTGACGTCATTAACAAAGCCTGCTACGGGACTTAGGTATACTAATCAGGAACAACTCGCCAAGTGCGCCGAGATGGTTAAGTGCGCCGAGAAGCATGACAATGACCTTGTAAACAAATCGCCGACGCTAAATAGGTCGCCGTCGATGTGCATCGACGAGCTTCCGATTTAATTGCCAGTTTTGTGTCATTGTTTGTTAGTTTTTTGGGGACAAATTATTATTTTGCATGATAATATAAAGCATAGTGTTATATACAGCCACAGACAAATTATACAATACTCCTAATGTTGAAAACAAATTAATTTATTTTCAAAAATTGAGGGTCGCAACCACTAACTATGCCGCCGTTGATGTGCATCGATGAGCTTCCGATTTTATTGCCTCTTTTTTCAATCGCTGTTAGTTTTAGAAGATCGCCGGGCATATAATCACAACAAGCAGAACGCACAATATATTTTCCACTCCATTGCGTAAAAAAACAATACGGGAAAAACCCGCAGTTTGATGAGGACCAAAAGTACTTGCAAGTACCGGTCGTTAAAAGTGTGGAACGCTTGTCAACTTTAACTTGAAATATCTTTCGGTGGAAAAGTTTTCATGCAAAATGTGATGAATTTACAATATATTTTGGTCTCGTCTGGCGATTTCAAGTGCTAACTCCATTTTTGTGGAAAAAGGTCATTATTTCCTTTTAACAAAATACACGATTTTAGCAAAACAGGAGATTAAAACGTCAGGACCATGACCCCTCTCCCACGTTCCCAGGCGTCTTGCCATGCCGCCTCTCGATACAATCCTTGGTTCGGAAAATAACACATTTTCCCTCCTATCAGTAAATAGTGTCTGGGTGAGATGTCAGTCAATTAAACGTTTTTTTTTTGGAAAACATTGCAATTAAATTAGGTAGCCTTTTTCGGTTGCCTCAACATATTCAGAAGTAACCTTAGACGGTGATGTACCAGAGTTGATGTGCTAAATACCAGTACAATGGAGACATTGGATACAATGAAGCTTCATCGCAATAGGCCAAATGCAAACTTCCGGGATTCCTTAATAGAAACAGCACAGTCCATTATTCCGTTACTGATAAGTTTGGCCCACCAAGCGTCCGAATCAATACCAGCCTGACACACAGCCTGACACAGCCTGACACACAGCCTGACACAGCCTGACACACAGCCTGACACATAGCCTGACACACAGCCTGACACAGCCTGACACACAGACGTACACACAGCCTGACACACAACCTGACACAGCCTGGCACACAGCCTGACACACAGCCTGACACACAGCCTGACACACAGCCTGACACACAGCCTGACACACAGCCTGACACACAGCCTGACACACAGCCTGACACACAGCCTGACACACAGCCTGACACACAGCCTGACACACAGCCTGATACACAGCCTGACACACAGCCTGACACACATCCTGACACACAGCCTGACACACAGCCGTACACACAGCCTGACACACAACCTGACACACAGCCTGACACACAGCCTGACACAGCCGGATACACAGCCTGACACACAGCCTGACACACATCATGACACAGCCTGACACAGCCTGACACACAGCCTGACACACAGCCTGACACACAGCCTGACACACAGCCTGACACACAGCCTGACACACAGCCTGACACACAGCCTGGCACACAGCCTGACACACAGCCTGGCACACATCCTGACACACAGCCTGACTCACAGCCTGACACACAGCCTGACACAGCCTGACACAGCCTGACACACAGCCTGACACACAGCCTGACACACAGCCTGACACACAACCTGACACAGCCTGACACACAGCCTGACACAGCCTGGCACACAGCCTGGCACACAGCCTGACACACAGCCTGACACACAGCCTGACACACAGCCTGGCACACAGCCTGGCACACAGCCTGACACACAGCCTGACACACAGCCTGACACACAGCCTGACACACAGCCTGGCACACAGCCTGACACACAGCCTGACACACAGCCTGACTCACAGCCTGACACACAGCCTGCCACACAGCCTGGTACCCAGCCTGACACACAGCCTGACTCACAGCCTGACACACAGCCTGACACACAGCCTGACACACAGCCTGACACACAGCCTGACACACAACCTGACACACAGCCTGACATACAGCCTGACACACAGCCTGACACACAGCCTGACACACAGCCTGACACACAGCCTGGCGGCACACGGCGTGTCCCGAATTATCCAGGCCAGAGGCGGCCAGAATGGGAATTGGCGTGACCCAGAATTGGCGTGACCGTAAATGTATCACCGGATAGGCCATCGGCCCCAGAATACAGGCAGTGTG